>CM040238.1:286188957-286333957 GCA_022545495.1 Chrysanthemum lavandulifolium | reverse complement strand
CCCCCTGCGGAGATGATTGTAAGGTCTAGAGTTTTTGATCTACTTCTTTCGAGTTTGGAACCAGATTTTGTATAAGGATCCTTAACTTCATGTAAAAATTTCTTCCCAAATTCATACGAAAAAGTGAGAGAAGCTCCCGGTTCTGCCTTCCTATTAACAACTGGAAAAGTAACTAGTTGACTCTCTTTCCTTCATCTTTGATACCTATCATTAGGTCTTTTATCGGCACACGTACTTTACCCAATGTTTTCGGTCAACCAATTGACCCCATAATCTTGATATTAAGGCTATCTTCTAGGCCCACAGCCTCATCGATAGTGAACTTCATTGGAAAATTCCACGTGAGTTTATCTGATGAACCCGCTTTCTAGAAAATGGGGTAATTTGATGCTCCTGCCATCGGTTCCATGCACGACAACATATACGTCAGATTTGTTGATGGACTTGAGACCCCTGCGGAGATGATTGTAAGGTCTAGAGTTCTGCACTCCATGATTGAGAAGGTGATGGACAAAATCTATGGAGTGATCAATTAAATATCATGATTTGTGGTGTGAAGGGTCAAGTTGTATTGTCAATGTTTTTAGTTTTGGCTTGAAATGTTCCTTGTAATTTCCTGGTAGCATCTCGTTGGAGGATGGCCGGCTTCATTTTTGTCATTTATGTTATGTGGTAAGTTTGTATTGTACATAGAAAAAGATGCATGTGTTATTTACGTAAATAACCTACGTATTTAATGAAATATGTATGATTTGTGTAACAGATTACAAAAGAATTTTTACATTTATTGCTATGACTTGACTTAAAAACAAAGCCTAAGGGGGTGGCAACACTCCACGGCATGGCTTCGGTATGCAAAGGCATGGAGCGGAATCCCATTGCCACCAATTCGGTATGGCTTAATCGGCATGGAGAGCGGCTTCCGAAACCGCAGCGGCATGGAGGATACAATGGAGGAGCGTGTGGTGTTAATTTGAATTTTTTGACCGTTTACATGCATTAAAAAAAAAAAAAAAAAAAATCCCTTCCCTTTATAAATAATACTCCTCACAACACATTCCAAATCACATTATTTTTACACACACAAATCAATTATAACATTCAAAAAAAATGTCTTCATCATCCTCTTCTTCGTCCGATGACTAATTAATTTTTCCCGAAGAGTCGTCCGAACTCATTTTGTCCACCGGTAGTACTCTAGAAACCTATTTCGCTATGCGCGATTCCCTTCAAGACACCGCTAGCTCAACCAATACCCGACTATTATGCTTGAAGTCACTTCAAATGATTTGTGGTTTTGGCATTCGCTTTTGGACCTCCAGTGCGAATAACGATATCAATGTTTTGAATCAATCTCCGTTGTATCTTCGAGCGAAATGGAACGGCGCCAAATGCAGCTTCATTTATCAGAATGGACGGCTTTACAAACGTGGATATTATCTTACCGATGGAATCTACCCTACATATTCAACGTTGGTTAAAGCATATAAGTTTCCCACTGACCCGAAGGAAAAGAGATTCAAAAAGCTACAAGAGTCTGCAAGAAAGGATGTCGAACTAGCTTTTGGGCGTCTAAAGGGAAAGTGGATGATTCTTAGTCGTCCTCTACGGGCTATGTCGGTCGAAGAGAATCGACTCCTCGTTTATGCGTGTAATATACTATGCAATATGATTTTAAAAGACGACGGGATGGCAATATCACCGGTTCATATAATGGATCACCCAGTAGCGCCGGTTCACGATGATAATGCACCTACGGGAGTTACTAGACGAAGATATCCATAATCGCTCACGATTTGATCTTACTGAGCATTTGGCGGCTTTAGACTTAGCATACCTCGATGACTAGTTTAATTTTCTTTTATTTCAACGGTGATGTAATTTTTTTACGATTATGCATTTTTTTTTATTATTAATGAAATATTATGTTTTTATTTAATTGTTTAATATAATTACGAATTTTAAAAAAAATAATAAAAAAATGAGTGAGGTATGGAATGGCCATTGCCACTAAAAAACTATGGTGATGTATGATGAGGTATGAGATTAGGTGGAATGAAATTATTGGTGTGTTGTGAGGTATGGTGAGGTATGGAATGAAACCATTGCCACCCCCTAAGGGCATCTATTATGATAAACCTACTAAAAAGTTTATAAAATTGTCACATCTTATAATGTCATTAATTCACAAAACTTTTCATATTATAAAGTTATTCCTATTATGGAATAAAGCTTATGAGGTTTATAAATTTTTCCAACATTAATTCATAATATATATCTTGTACCTCTCTAAAATCCTAGACATTTTCATGTCACCTAAGCATGAAACAGCTTCTCACTATGTTACAAAAATTCTTGCACCTCTTAATAAGTTTTTAGACCTATTCTTAAACATCCATAGCGGATGCTCTAAGAGGCCTAGGTACCTGTGTTGTGCCCCAAATGGTATGGGAAAACGCTACCAGAAGGCGTCAAAACTGCATTGGGTCTCACGCTTTCGCGTAGTTTTCCACAAATTTCTTTTTTCATATAGGATATTTGTACATTTTCATACGCTTATCCGCTTTAATACGCTTTTATACGGTTTTATACATGTTTATACAATTTCATCCGCTTTTATTCGCTTTCATCCGCTTTCATTCGCTTATATCCATTTTTATACGTTTCATCCGCTTTTATACTTATTCATCCGTTCTCTTCCGGTTTCATCCATTTTATCCGCTTTGTACGCTTTTGTATGTTTTATACGCCATCCGTTTCGTCCGCTTTTGTATGTTTTTGCACGTTTTCGTCCGCTTTTGTGCGTTTTTGTATGTTTTCATCCGTTTTATGCATTTTTATACGTTTTCGTCCCTTTTTTTGTTTTTTCATCCGTTTTATGCATTTTAAACGTTTTTGTATGTTTTTATACGTTTTCATACGTTTTATCTTTTTTATCCGTTTTATTCAGTTTTTGAGGTTTTTATATGTTTTCATTCGTTTTTATCCATTTTTATAGGTTTTACACGTTTTTATCCTTCTTATCCGTTCTCGTTCGATTTCATTCGTTTTTATCCATTTTTATACGTTTTCATCAGTTTATGTTCGTTTTTGACCGTTTTTATACGTATGTGTACATTTTATACGTATTTGTACGTTTTTCATACGGTTTCCTCCATTTTTATCGGTTTTTTACGTTTTAGTACACTTTTGTACGTTTTTATAAGTTTTCATACATTGCCCATTTTCGCCTTTTGTCTGGTTTTGTTCGTCATCCATTTTATTTGTTTTCGTCCGTTATTGTATTTTTATGTACATTTTATACATTTTTATATTTTATATGTTTTGCACGGATAAAAATGTATGAAAACGCATAAAACCATATAAAACGCCAAAAGATGTATAAAACATATAAAATGCATAAACGGATAAAACGTCTCACACAAAACGCGAAAACATGTAAACGATAAACGGATGGTGACGCAAAAATGGACGAAAACGAATGTAAACGACGAAAACGCATAAAACGGATGAAAACGCAAAATGCATTTAAAACGCATGAAACGGTTAAACGGATCAAAACGATACAAACGTATGAAAGCATATAAGAGCGGATGAAACGATAAAACGGACGAAACGTATAAAGACGGAAGAAAACATATAAAACGAACGAAAACGATAAAATGCACTAAAACGGACGAAAATAGATGAAAACGATAAAACGGACGAAAATGTATAAAACGGATGAAAACGCTTAAAACGCATAAAAGCGGACGAAACCGTATAAAACGGATGAACACGTATAAAACGGACGAAAATGCACCAAAACGGATGAAATGTATAAAACGGACAAACACGTATAAAACGGATGAAGCGTTTAAAACGGATGAAAACGTATAAAAATATATAAAGCGGACGAAAACAAATGTAAACGGTAAAAAATAGATGAAAACGTACAAAAACGGATGAACACGTATAAAAACGGAGGAAAACGGACCAAAATTGATGAAAATGATGAAAACATATAAAAACGGATGAAAACATATAAAAACGGACGAAACGGATGAAAACGAAAGAAAACGTACAAACGGACGAAAACGGATGTTAACGGTTAAAAACAGATTAAAACGTATAAAAACGTATTAAAACAGACGTATAAAAATGAGAAAGAAAAAATGATGATAGTAGAATGAGCTTTTCAATTTTTAGTTAAAATATAGAGAATGAGAATTTCACTTTTTTCGAAAATTGTTGGAAAAAGTGTAACTAAACGGATTTTCAAATTTTCCTTATCATATGAAAAATTTTGTGGAAAATATTTTTCACCAACTTAACTACCTTAGTTACATTTTTTTTAATTTTCTTTTTATTATTTTGATTTAGTTACTTTTATAAGTTTTAGTAGGCAAAGTTTTAGTGAGAAAATATTACAAATTTTCTTGTGTAATTTCTCATCCCAATTCTAGCAAACAGTAAATTATAGTACTTCTAGTCCAAAACTGATTATTTTCATGAAGCGACTCCATGTACATAAAAATTAATCCTTACATCAATACCACAGTTATCACTTATCAGTTCATATATTTCCAAATTTTTGGTTTAGTTAGCTTCACTCTAGTCGTGATTTGTGCCATTGCACACGATAATCAGCACTATAACGTACATAACTCAAGCACCCTTTTTAAAGTTGAATGGCTCGAGTGATGCCAGAAAGTCCTTAGAATGCATACATCTAATTAGCAAACACACCCATAAAGGACAATAAGATATAACCAATGGAATGTCGTAATGCACCATCTTGGTTCATTCGGTAATGCCAAACACCAAATGGGGACCTCGTGCGTCCTCTTGGTGAAATGTTGAGCATACAGGTATACGAAAAAGTGAAGGTGGATGACTTTAACCGATAGATAACAAGATGAAATAATATTAGGTTAAATTAAATGAGTCATTTAAAAAAAAGACAAACTTACAAAACGCATGAACGATACATTTGGATAAATTTGTTACTGGTAGCTGTAGCACTAAATGGTGAACTCTACAACTAATGAACTTCAAACCAGCTACTTAAGTACAGTTCCATGTTCTAACTAACTAATGGATGTCATTTCAGCTCATTTGAATCCACGATATTATCTGCTTCAGAATATGTGAGTAGCTAATAGATCATAAGTAATTGACTTCATTGCAGTGTTCAGATAAGGGCTGACTCATACATCAACAACCCAAAACCATGACCCATAGGCCATAACTCAATTTGACCCGCAAATAAACTAATCGCTCCATTATGACCATAAGTATAATCTGGAAATAAAACTCTAGCCATCTAGCTTAACTTAACTGTCATGTGTTTATTAAGGATGATATTGAACTTCTGATCATGTTAAAAAGAATTAAAAACTTTACATCTGCCTATAATATCTTTCTCAAATGTTCAGTCGGTTGCAAATTTTTAAAAATTTAACGCTTAGAAGTCAAACAGACTACTTTTCAAACATGTCGGACATCCTCAAACCTAATAATTACACTGTCACGCTAAGTTTTTCTCCTAGGCCATATTCTTGAAGCAACAGGGTGAGATTAACTCCAGAGGGTTCATATATGAAACTACTGCCAACAATATGTCAAATAATGCAAAATTCATGATGTCAATATGTCACTCTTGCTGTACAGCTTACTCTTTCCTATAAGTACTCATCTCATCCACAATGCTTCTGACTTGGTTTTCATCAAGAAGTGGACCTGCACATGAAATAAAAAAAAGGAGGCCGTGGGGGCGGAAGACACCAGCGTGTTAAGTTATGAGAGATCTATATTTATAAGTCAATTACCCATCAATGCAACCAATTCCAAGTTTCCAACGTGTTTCTAGAGATATTATATGTATAAAGTATAAACATATCAAATGAGCTGAAGGACACAAAAAGTGTATTTTGAAACATACAATCATTAAAGAAACGAACAACACTAGTGTACCAAAACCAAAACAACCAAGTTTGACATCTTTTGGCCAACAAACAAAGAGATGCTTTGACTTAATTATGGTCAATCATCCACTCTACTCATTTTGTCACCTCTAGCACTTAAAATAAAACTGCAAACAGCTTAGTCAATATCAAGGAAAACAAACTCCTCAACAACCAGAATATGATCAATCTTCTTCAAAGCCTCTTTGCTCGGTTTCTCATCAAGACTAATAACCATGACCGCTTGTTTTCATGGTGCGGGCCTACCGACACTCAATGAGCTAATACTCACATTCTCTTCACCCAATATATTTATAACACTTCGAATGGTATTAGGCTGATCAAAAGCGCCTACTTTTGTCAAATGCGGGATCGAATCTTTTACCCTCCCTTCCAATTTAATTTCACCAGACTCGGATACAGCAAAATCGTGAAACGTGACTTAACGTTGGCAATTTGAACTTTTAGTATTTCGAGTGGCTTCTCAGATGACCCGTCTAACATGACCCATTCTTCATTTATGCGGATACCTTTGGCGACCATAGCGTGGACTATTGGGGTGTCTAGATCATCTGTTGTGCTTGAAGATGTATATTTCATCTTTACGGATCCTTGACAAACTGCTATTTTTATTTAATTATGTCTTTTTTAGTAATTTAGCAATAATAATCTCAAGCTTAAGCAAATTTGACAAACAAATTTATGAAAATACAAATTTCATTTTTTGTTTCGGCTTATAATATAAGCCCCGACCGCAACCCATTTCGCCAAAACATACCTAAGTCTTTACTTTCATATATCATAATGTATAAACTTTCAAGAAATCACACATATTACACTCTCCACTCCATCAATCAAATATCATATTTACCCATTAAAGTCTACTTTTGTCGATTAAAATACAAGGTTGACACTTAATAATATTTATGATGTCTCGTACAGTAAAGTTGTAATATCTGTAACAAATAGCAGTTTGTTGCAACATCTTACGTGCTAAAAAGCTAGGCTAAACAATACTAACACAAAGGGTGTTGACATTACATATAATACTATAGATTTGCTCATGTATATATTTACAGATATTTTTGTCGGAGTCTCTCTACCTTCTATTATATGTATTACTGTCTACTTCATAATTAACTGCTTATAATCAATCAGCTAGAACACAATCGAATATTGTTGTACGTTTTGTTGTTTTAAGAGACTAAATCCATTGAAGATGTTCTAGATCTTTGCAAAATTCTAATTATTTGTTTTCGAACAGTAGACACATGCATGCACTGTTGGCTAATTCCCGAGTTTGGTTGTGGCTGAGGCGTGTACCAAATTCGAATAATACTAGTTGGAGTGCTAGTCCAACTCGCTCAATATTTATCCTAATATGGAGTAGTCCTCATTGGTTTAGGATAGGTTTAATGTGTAATCCTAGTTATAGTCTAATACGTTTAGTTTAGTCTATATATACCGAGAAGGGTAGGGCATTACCTTTGTACCGAATTGAAGTTTTGAGTTAGTTTCTTCAATAAACATAATTGCGTGTTCCAGGCAGATTCTTGTTCTTTACTTCTGTGGAGTGTGCTTGCTGTGTGCATTTGTGTGCGTACCTCTGATAACCACAATTGGTATCAGAGATTACGGGTTTAGTTGGTGACCTGTAACCGCGATTTAGGGTTACACAAAAAGCAAAACAAGATCCTGGAAACTAACCTGCGCATAAGGGGTTAGTCGTGTGTTGATCCTGCGTCTTGAGGGATAGAGAAACCTTGTCATCATTGGACTCTAACCTGCGTCTTGAGGAGGTTGTGTCGTGCATCAGAGATTTGTTAAAGCTTTGGTGACCTTTGTAAGCTGCGATTAAGGGTTTACAGAAGCTAAAAAAAAAACAAAACAAAACAACCGAACAACTGTGACCTGCGATTAAGGGTTTACAGCAATAGTTATTGGACTCTAACCTGTGAACCTTCTGGTTGAGTCACGTGTTTTTATCAGGTCTGGTCGTGGGTTTATTGAACAGGTCTGGTCGTGGGTTTTTGATCTGGTAGCTAGTTTTGTTTTGATCAGAATAAGCTTCGTATTGTTGTTGGTGATTTGGTGCTGCGATGAATGGTTTAGACATGGAGTGATTGTGCACTGTAATCAGCAAATTAGGATTAAAGAAACCCTAAAAAAAGAGATCGACTTCAAGACCTGTGTATTTGTTGGTTAAGACGTGTGACATCTGTATTATTAGTGTGTTCATTAATCAGCTGATTAAAGCCCAGCCCAGTTATATTAGTGAGTTGGAAACAGCCCATTGGGTTGTTGATTCTCTCACTATTTGTTGAATCTTTGGTAAGGTGAATCCGGGAAACCGTTGATTATCCTACGCGTGTTCAACATAAACTGAGCTTAACTAATCTAGCCGTGATAAAAGGGCTGGAAAGTTCCCCGTTACAGACTTATTCACGGTCCAAAAGAAGAACAAGGATGACGGGAGACCCATCAGGTTCTAACCCACCACCGCCGACAAAAGAGTTAAGTTTGATGTTTCAGTACCCATTGTTAACGTCAACCAATTACACTATATGGAGTATGCGAATGGAAGTTCTTCTTGGAATTCATGGAGTATGGGATGTGGTAGATCCGGGCTCAGACGATGCCAAGAAAAACAATATAGTTAAAGGATTATTGTTTCAATCGATCCTGAAGATTTGATTTTGCAAATCGGGAATTTGAAAACCGGGAAGGAGATGTGGGAAGCGATAAAAACTCGTAACTTAGGGGCTGATCGTGTGAAGGAAGCGAGGCTTCAAACCCTAATTACAGAGTTCGAGAATATGAAGATGTCGATAACGGTACCATAGACGAATATGCTTGCAGTTATCGGTATTAGCGTCTAAATCAACCACGCTTGGAGAAGTCATGTCAGAACACAAGCTGGTAAAGAAGTTTCTCACAAGTCTTCCTAGACGTTTTGTCCATATCGTGGCAGCCCTAGAGCAAGTTTTAGATCTTAAAGAAACGGGATTTGAGGATGTGGTTGGACGATTGAAAGCGTATGAAGAAAGAGTCAAAGAAGAAGATAAAGCAAACGATGCTCAAGAAAACTTACTTTATGCTAGGACTGATAATTCTTACAGGAATAATGACTCAAGTGGAGGAAGAGGACGTGGTTCATACTCTCGAGGTCGTGGCCGTGGTCGTGGTCAAGGTAGCGGACGTGGCAACAATCAAAACCAAGGTCAACGTGACTCGAAAACCGTGAAGATAATGAACAAAAGGGTAAACAACATGAGAAACGTGACCTCTCACATATAAAGTGTTACCGTTGTGATGAGTATGGACACTTTGTTTCAAGATGCCCGAACGAAACCGAAACCATGAAGTTAACCTTAATGAGACGCAAGAGAAAGATGTGTATCATGAGGAAGGTACGTTCTTTATGATGAACCATATTCAAGAAACGATTTTATGAATGAAGAAAAGTACACTCCACCAAAGAGCGAGTCAAATACCGATGAAGAGGATGTATGGTATTTTGACAACGGTGCAAGTAATCACATGACGTGTAATTACTCTTACTTTTCTCGAATTAAACGAAAATATTATTGGACGTGTTAGGTTCGGAGATGGTTCATGTGTGAGCATAAAGGAAAAGGCTCGATTTTTTCCAAGGTAAAACGGAGAACAAAAGTTGTTGAAAGATGTCTATTATATTCCCGCTTCTTCGTAGTAATGTGATAAGTCTTGGACAAGCTACAATATTTGGTTATGATATTAGTATCCGAGGTGATTTCTTAACCATGCGAGATAGTTGGAGATTTACTTATAAAGGTCCCACGTAGTGCAAATCGCTTTATAAAGCTCAACTAAAAGTTGGTAAAGAAGATACAAACGAAGAGGAACGAGAATCAGTTGAACAACAACCTGTTATTGAAGTTGATGAAGTATTCGCGCCGGTAGCTCGACTCGAGACCATACGACTCTTAATTGCTCTCGCAGCCGGGAAAGGATGGAAGATACATCACTTGGATATGAGAACGGCTCTTCTAAATGGTGATCGAAAGGAGCTCGATAGTACTTTAAAAGAGATGGGTTTTCTATAATGCGTGCACGAAAATGCGATCTATAGAAAGGTGCCCAATGGAGAATTTATCATTGTTGCGGTTAATGTTGATGATTTATTCGTGACTGGGACAAGCTTAGACCTCATAAATAAGTTCAAAAGGAGAATGGTGTCTCAATTTGAAATGTCGGATCTTGGTGAGTTAACTTATTACTTAGGTATCAAGTCTCACAAGAAAAGGATTGCGTGGAGATCAAGCAAGAGAGATATGCAAGGAAGATCTTGAAAGAAGCCGGTATGGAAGATTGCAATGCAACTTTATGTCCGGCGGAACCGGACTCAAGTTGACAAAAGCGTAAGATGAACCGTGTTGAAGCTACTCAATATCGACATGTTGTGAGTTGCTTGCTATCTCTTGCACACTCGTCCATTTGACTTACTCGGTTGGAGTAGTTAGTCGATATATGCAAAGTCCAAGAGAATCACATGCTCGTGCAATCAAGCAAATCCTACGCTATCTTAAAGGTACGACTGCGTTTGGAATTAAATACAATCGTTGTAATGACATAAGACTTGTGGGATTTAGCGATCATAATATTGATATTGATGATGGACTGAGTACTCTGGACATGTTTTTATCTCGGTACATCACCTATTACATGGTGCTCACAAAGCAAACTACCGTGGCGCTATCTTCGTGTGAAGCTAAGTTCATGGCGGCTACTACAGCTGCGTGTCAAGCAATTTGGCTAAGGGAGTTATTGGCGGAAGTGACTGGGAATGAGCAGGTAATTATTGAGCATGTATCCGGTGAAGAACAAAGAGCAGACCCATTGACGAAGGCCTTGGCGCGCATAAGGTTCAAGGAGATGAGATCGTTACTTGGTGTGCGAGACTTACCCTCTTCGACTCAGAAATTCAGGGGGTGATTGTTGGCGAATTCTCGAGTTTGGTTGTGGGCGAGGCGTGTACCAAATTCGAATAATACTAGTTGGAGTGCTAGTCCAACTCGTCTAATATTTATCCTAATATGGAGTAGTCCTCATTGGTTTAGGATAGGTTTAATGTGTAATCCTAGTTATAGTCTAATACGCTTAGTTTAGTCTATATATACCGAGAAGGGTAGGGCATTACCTTTGTACCGAATTGAAGTTTTGAGTTAGTTTCTTCAATAAACATAATTGCGTGTTCCAGGCAGATTCTTGTTCTTTACTTCTGTGGAGTGTGCTTGCTGTGTGCATTTGTGTGCGTACCTCTGATAACCACAATACGCACACACAGTTGCATAGTTGAAGAATAGGTGTCGACGTTTATTGACATTTTGCCACAATTCAGGTTCAGTTCCCACGATCAAAAGAGAAATAGTAAAATATTATAGAATTGGTCAAAAAATGTGGTCCAAAGTACCTCATTGTTTTTCACCAAACGGAGTAACTTGGTTTGGTACAAATCTCATTAGATAGACCATTTGAACAAACAAAAAACGAATAAAAGATGGTACATATTCCTATTTCTACTTCTAGGATCTTGACAAGTGAAAAACATGAAAAGTGATAATGAGTGAAATCCACGTATCAAATTTTTATGTGTAAAAGGATAAGTAAAAAAAAAATGCATGAGAATATAACAGTTTTTTAGTTTTTATTAATAACTTTTTAAATGTATCACACAAGAAGTTACAAGAATACTTTAATTCAAATATGGATATCGTGCAAAACTTCAAAGACTTGAAGAATTATAAGCGTCAAAAAGAGCTTTTGGAGACGCTCACTCTCGCAATGCAAAAGAGTCTTCATAATTTTTTGCAAAAGCTATTCACCGTGGATGCTCTTACCAGAATAAAGCAAAGATATTCCTAAAATAGAAATGCTTGAGTAGTTTAAAAACATGACTAGTTTCGTGTTGGAACTTGGGTGTCGTTTTATTGTTTTGTGAAAAAAAATAATTCTTAGATACAGGTAACAAAATGTGGTCACTAAAACTTGAACGTTAAATTAGGCACGTCCCTTCCCATAATTTCTGGCAGAAAAATAAATCATTGATATTTTTAGAAACATTTGGCATAAATAATAATGGTGTGTAAAAAGTCAAAAGAGTCAGAAGAATTAAAATCAGTAGAGCGTTGTATCATAATGGGTTGGTGTTCTAGGTGGTTCAAAGCTCTTTTAACTTTTTCATTTATATCGACTAACTTTAATGCTACTTAGTGATAGAATTCTTTTTTTCTTTTTCCACAATTGTAGGCGGTAAATGGGTCGAATAGATTTGGGTATATGTTTGACTGTAGTAGACTCGGGGGTAGAGGTGGCAACGGGTCTGGGTTTGCGGGGAATTGTCGATACCATCTTCATCCCCGAAGTTTAATAGCGATTACTATCCCCGTCCTCATCCCCATCAAGGGTCACAAATAAGTCCCCAACCCCATCTCCGATGACGAACAGGGATCCCCAATGAAGAATCGGAATTTTTCCCGTTACAGTTGAGATATGTAAACTTTTATGTGTTTTGAATAGTCATATAGACCAATACAATCAACCCTTTACAAGTTTTCAAAAGTCTACAAATACACATTCTACACATTATTAATTTATTTAGAAACTAAAGCTAACTAATTAGAATAATAAATTGTGTGTACTTAGTCTTAATATACGATCATAATAAGTTGGCTAAACATTATTTGTTTCCGTGTGACATATTATCATCATTACTAATCGGGCGATAACGTATAATCTTTGATATGCAGATACAACTTGAATGGTGAGACGAAGTAACGAAATTTTAAAAAATTATCGTCGATCTGTTAGTTTAAAGACCTATTAGTATCGATACATTTTGCAACTTGTAAATTGTATGTTGTCAACTTCGTAAGAATAGAATTTTCCAAATGCTCTTTCATAATATATCAATTACAATTTGTTAATACTTGCTTTTATAACCCCTTTTTAAGTCAATTTTAGTACTAAAAAAAGTCTTACGACATCTTATTGAATATATATAATTCAACTAGTATTAATATATTGGTATCACTTGACAAGATATGCAATTGTATTTATATTGAAAAGATATTCCGGTCGGGTTCGGGGACCCGAGGGTATTGCCTTTAGTATCGGGGATTCTCCACCCCATCCCCATACCGGTCAACCGGGATTCCCGTCAAATCGGGTCGCATCGGATTCTCCATCGAATTTGGGTTTATTTTCCATCTCTAGTCACAAATAAGTCCCTCTCCCCGTCCCAGATGAGAAACGGGGATCCCCAATGAGGAATCGGGGATTTTTCCCCGTTACACAGTTGAAATATATAAACCTTTTATGTGTTTTGAACAGCCATATAGACCCATACAACCCTTTCCAAGTTTTCAAAAGTCTGCAAATCTACATTCTACACATTATTATTTTGTTTAGAAACTAAAGCTAACTAATTATTGAATAATGAATTTTGTGTACTTAGTCTTAATATATGATCACAATAAGTTAGCTAAACATTATTTGTTTCGGGTCAATGATGCAACCTAGTTCTCTATAACCGATGCTCGATACCAATCATCACACCCCAAATTACCTGCTTTACAATGAATGGAATACCTTGGGAGGATCACATAGCATCAAAGTTACGATTATATCGAACGACCTAAAGTGTCGCTTTGAAAATATCGTTTGATTCATTAAAATAATCGAGTTTACAAAGATTAGGTCCCAAAAGATTTCCAATATATCAAAACGAGTTTGTTACAATCAAACGATGGTTAAGTGCATAAAATATAGGTGAGACGCGTCGACATCGCGACTCTATGATAAGTCCACATGCATGCCATGAAGTGAATGCCTTAGATACCGAGATAAAACATGCTAAAAGTGTCAACACAATGGTTGAGTGAGTTCATAGAGTTTGGTTAACAAGTAAAGCTTTTAAAGAGCGCTCATGCAACAAAGGCAAAGTTTTGGTCATCTAGAATAGTCCACAAAGCAAAGGCATTGTAAATCCACTCCGCCCAAGTTTCGCCCATACAAAACTTGCAACCCGTGTGTTCACAACCCACCGCCAAAATATGTCTAGTTTATGTTCAAGCACACGATGTCAAATAAGTTCACAAAGCAAAGGCATTGTAAATCCACTCGCCCAAGTTCCCCATACAAAACTTGCAACATGTGTGTTCACAACCCATTGCACAAAATATAGTGTGTCTAATAGTCGAATATAAGTTACCATAACAATTCACAATATTGCACCACATATATAATAATGTATGCCGTGAAAAGCCCTAGAATAAATAATATGCGTCCCGTAACATAGTGGACGAGAGGTTGGCCGACCTCTAATAGCTATCCATACTACCTACTAATCGGAGACTAACAATGCGAATGTACGAACAAAGACATCATATAACTATTATATACAATTAAGAACACTCCGAACATGGGATAATTTGCCTTTGCCCGAACAGGGAGACTTTAGATTGAGAACGCCCGTAACATAGTGAGACGCTCGCCCGGACCGGGAGGCTTTAATTGAGAACGCCCGTAACATAGTGAGACGCTCGCCCGGACCGGGAGGCTTTATAGTGATGCTCAACATGGGAGACTTTATAGTGATGCTCGAACATGGGAGACTTTATAGTGATGCTCGAACATGGGAGACTTTAGGTCAAGGTCATAACACGTCCGGTTTAATAAGTTCAAACAAGTCATAAGTTTGTATTTAAGATCAAGAGTTCCGCTCAAAAGTTCGTAATTAAGTTCAAAGATTTAAGTTGAGTTCAAAAGTTCAAAAGCAACAAAGAGCTTGAATAATATCAAAAGGTTCAAGATAGTCGAGCGCTCAAAATCACGTCAAACAAGTTTTAAAATATATCAAAAGGGTCCTTGTACAAGTTAAAAGAGTTTAACTATATGTCAAAAGGTTCATATCAAGTCCAAAGTGTTCACTTATATGTTAAAGGGTCCGAATCAATTTAAAAGAGCTCAAATATACATGTCGAAGGGTTCAAAATCAAGGAAAGTGTTTCAACTAATAGCGTTAATAACATAGTGATCAATTTAGTTCGGGCATAATCTACTCACGCGCACATAGAGTGAAACAAAAGAAATTTAATTTCATATAAATGTAAAGTAAAAGCAAGTAGTTGAGCATGTATCTCCAAGAGTTTATAAAACAATTAAACGAGTAAAAGTGGGCTACGAACTCACCGATGCGTTGATTATGATGACAAAAGTAGATACACCGAAATGAGGTGCAACTCTCTAACCGCGACCTATTATGAATGATATGATCTAATATAAGTCATGAAACAATGTCGTGCATGCAAACTCATATGATATCCATACCAATTGTACACTTTTGAAAATAAAGTTTATAACGTCTCGTCATATTATAAAATACTTTACAAGTATTTACGTCGAAATGATATCCTACGATAATGATTTAGTGTTAGTATTGTTTAGCCTAGTTTTTTAGCACGTAAGATGTTGCAACAAACAGCTATTTGTTACAGATATTACAACTTTACTATACGAGACATCATAAATATTATTAAATGATCCGCAATGTCCTTGATAAACGCTTTTTTTTTACAGTTGAATCCCACTATAATAAGTAGAACCATACGAATATTGTACCTCTCACAGAGTATGAACATGGAGGAGGTCTCAATTTGAAAGAAAGAGATGTGCGTGTCAAATATAAGACACCAGGTATACCTGGTTAAATGGTCATGTGTTAGAGAGACACTCATCGTGCTCAAGCCTATAAACACAAAATTGACAAGAGGCTTTGCACAAGAAGATGTGGCCGGCAACTACTTGAGTTGCGGTAGTAAGAGCTTTTTAAGGTGCAAGGCGATTAGAGAAGCAAGATATATGATAATGTTGCTCGTGGAAAGAAAGAAACAAAATTTGACCAAAAGGGTATGTAAATTGTAAATGCATCCTGAGGCATGAGCATAAGAAGAAAAAGATGAAAAGGATTTGTCACGCAATGGGGATGATATGGGGAAAGAGGTTGTGAGTTGAGGCAAAGCCTAACGAGTGTTATATTCTCATGCATTTTTTTTACTTATCCTTTTACACATAAAAATTTGATATGTGGATTTCACTCATTATCTCTTTTCATGTTTTTCACTTGTCAAGATCCTAGAAGTAGAAGTAGGAATATGTACCATCTTTTATTCGTTTTTTGTTTGTTCAAATGGTCTATCTAATGAGATTTGTACCAAACCAATTTACTCCGTTTGGTGAAAAACAATGAGGTACTTTGGACCACATTTTTTGACCAATTCCATAATATTTTACTATTTCTCTTTTGATCCTGGGAACTGAACCTGAATTGTGGCAAAATGTCAATAAACGTCGACACCTATTCTTCAACTATGCAACTGTGTGTGCGTGCATGCATGTGTCTACTGTTCGAAAACAAATAATTAGAATTTTGCAAAAGATCTAGAACATCTTCAATGGATTTAGTCCCTTAAAACAACAAAAACGTACAACAATATTCGATTGTGTTCTAGCTGATTGATTATAAGCAGTTAATTATGAAGTAGACAGTAATACATATAATAGAAGGTAGAGAGACTCCGACAAAAATATCTGTAAATATATACATGAGCAAATCTATAGTATTATATGTAATGTCAACATCCTTTGTGTTAGTATTGTTTAGCCTAGCTTTTTAGCACGTAAGATGTTGCAACAAACTGCTATTTGTTACAGATATTACAACTTTACTGTACGAGACATCATAAATATTATTAAGTGTCAACCTTGTATTTTAACCGACAAAAGTAGACTTTAATGGGTAAATATGATATTTGATTGATGGAGTGGAGAGTGTAATATGTGTGATTTCTTGAAAGTTTATACATTATGATATATGAAAGTAAACACTTGGGTATGTTTTGGCGAAATGGCTTGCGGTCGGGGCTTATATTATAAGCCGAAACAAAAAATGAAATTTGTATTTTCATAAATTTGTTTGTCAAATTTGCTTAAGCTTGAGATTATTATTGCTAAATTACTAAAAAAAACATAATTAAATAAATATTTAGTATATGTTTAATATTTTTGTGGGTAAATAAATAATTAATAGTTTAAAAGCTCGGGTCTAAAACTTTTTAGTGTAATTTCTTTTAAGACTTTTTTGTATTAAAGTGCATCCTATTACAAAATCAAATTGCCTCCACGACTTTTGTCAAAAAAAAATAATAATAATAAAATAATAATAATAAATGAGAATTGCCTCCATTTTCTAACATCCCTGTTCCGCCATCAGAACGGGATGAAGGAGTAGTGGATAGACACTTTTACTAAGTAATTCTAAACACACCCTAGTCGCGGTCTTAAACAAGTCTGGCTAAATTGTTATGAACATAATAAGTTTCGTAGTTGATAAAAAGTATTCGTGACTCAAAAGCTTGTGATAGTATCATATGTTGGTTATGGGACAAACAGCCAAACAGGTGAAGGACCCAACTAAAGTAGCTCGATTTGACTCTTTTTTACTCAATTTGCTACTTTTAAATTGAATTGAACGTGTGTATTGTTCAAAAAAATTGAACGTGTGTCCCATTTAACCATATAAAGACTAAGACAATGATTTTCTTCTATATTCCATTCAACAAATTAATTAATTATTTTATCATGTGCATAGTGTTTTTTTTTTTTGGTAAAGGGGAGTAATCCTACACCCTGGTAAATATATTAACCAAATAAACGTTTAAGTACAATGGATATGAGTGAATTCTCATATCTCAGCCCGTTACATAGGCATAAAGCTTACATAACAAGATACTTCCTATTCTCTAAACAAGAAAACAAACCACTACTCAAATGATAACATATGACACAACAAAATAAAATTACTTCCTAGGACCTGAAACTTTGTGCCATACATGGCATTAAAGGAATCCAAATTCTCGGAAGATCACAAACCTGTTTCGCATAGTCGTCGAAGTCATAGTCATCATATTCATCTTCAAACTCGTGGCCACCACCAAAATATTAATGACTCATCAAATGGGTTAGCAACAACCTCATCTTCGTAATCGACACCACAATCTCTCCCACTTTAGAAAAAGGGTTGACTCTCTTAGTAGAAGAGGTGGACGGAATATGTTGACCATCATCATCCACAAGAGTAGCTTTCCCATCAATAATTAGCTTTTCAAGCTTACCAATTTTCTCACTATGGAGTAGAACCAACATCCATTGATCCCATTGAATCATTCACAAGCTTGGCAAGAAGAAGTCCCATTCTCCTGAGGCTTAGATGCCTCACCAAGGTCCTTCCCGAGAGCCATCAATACCGCTTCTTAGTAGTACTAGAAGACTTCCCGGTCTTCACCGTTTTAGTAGAAGAATCACCACAATACTTGGGATGCCCGAGTCATCTTCCACCTCAAGAGTCCCAAAAGAGTTTGACGAGTAATTGGTGTATCTTTAGCAATACCACTAGCAACACCGGTGTCTTCGTCTTTGCAACATATACCTACTTCCTAGGTGCAAATCTAGGACCCTTACCCATATTAATACCACCAGTCATCTTCGTACCTTTAGGTTTGGCTTTCCGATTCTGCACCACCTTAAAACCATCATCAGGTTCATCCACATTAGACGTGGGGGGAATATCATTATTCTCCATAATACTCTTTGGACAACAAGCAGTATCATGCCCAAACACTTTACATTCCGAACAGTGTGGCGGCTTCCATTCATATTCCACCTTTATACTTGCCGTAGTAAAACCACTATCATCCTTGTTAGGGATCGCTATAGTCACCACATGTTTAAGCTCAAAATCGATGATAATTTCACAAGAGCACGTGCAAAACTAATACGACCCCATGAATCAACACACATGGAACTTGTAAAAGCATCTAACATAATCGGCTTACCCACTGAGTAGCAATTAAGCTCAACCCATCTTCGAATATGCAAGTAATGGAACATTATGCAATTTAATCCAAACGGAACTCTAGTTACCTCACTTTTAGACAATAGCACATCAGGAGTCCATCTAGTGAGAATGAGAGGAGAATTGCGAATAATCCAAGGGCCCCGTTGAAGAACATTCTCAATACCCTCTTTAGAATCCAATTTAAAGAGGAAAACACCATGTCACAATTCGCAAATTCCGGTCATTTCTTAAATTATATATGCATCATATTAGTTCATTCATGGCATTTTATTTCACATTAACAGCGTAATTTTTTTATATTAAATAAACGTTATCGCGTGAGTTATTATTTTAATTATTTAATCCGTTATTTCTAAAAATGATCCTGACATATTTTTTTTAAACTTACGTTTAGTTTATAAAACTATATTTTGACTTTACCTAGTGTTTTAAATTTAATTGGTATATAAATCGTTAAAGTTATATTATTACGACGTTTTTCTTAAAAACTACTCGATAATTATTTTATCACTCAAATTTCACAAGGAATGTATTTTTACAATTTTTATTATCTCATTACATTCTATTTTGATCTATTAAAAATTTACTTGTACCAAAAAGTTACCATTTAGCTTTACTTGTACCTTTTCCTATACAATTACTTACACTTTCTTAAAATTTATACAAGTATGCATTTACACAACTTTTAAAAAATATATATATATATATATCTTGAAATCCCTCCCCCTTGGACGACAAGGGGAGGGTGACATTAATGTTGAGTATGGTTTTCTTGATTGTATTAAATGATACATTACATAAAAGTCTTTCTTCCATTATTTTTACTCATTCATTCACTCATTCCATCTCATATTCAAGTGTTAGCTAAAAGGTTTTTTTTCTTCTCTCTTTGTGTTCTTCCAAACCGCCATAGTAGAGGTTTTCAAGGGATCATCACAAAATTTTCAAAGCTCAAGTATTAACAATCTAGATCACCCTCTTTATAAGGTTTTGAAATAAAACCAAGAGTGTTTAGGCTAAACCTTGTTACTTGCACCTCATCATATTCACTTGTAAGCATGTTTCTATCATTTTTCATGTTTTCTTATCATCTCATATGTATCTATTCATTTTGGAGCAACATGCAAGACATATGTGATTTATACCATTTTACATGATTTTAGAGTATATATATACATTTATGGTCATCCTATAATTATCCCCTTGGTATTCATTGGTCTTGATGGTGATTAGGAACCCATGACACCCTAAGAAGGTGTATGGTAGGATTAGATTAGCTTTGGAGTTGATTTGAAGGGATTAGAATAGGTTTTGTCCATGAAAAACTATTTTCGATATGTATATAAAGTGTTCTGTCCTTGTTTTGATTTTCTGGAAAAACCGACAAGAGGCACGACCTTTTGGCCTTGATATTTAGAAAATATACTTTAAAACGAATCCGTGGCGCTTGAACGAATAAAAACGGAGTTATAACGAAGAAGTTATGGATTTTACAAGTTTGACGACGAAAAATATAATTTTCGAATTTTCAAGATACTATATTTTTCTTGTACGAGTCAAAACGAGCCTTAAGCTTCACAAATTATTTCGATTTATCAAAAATATATTAGTTTACTTGATACAAAGTTAAGGACGTATTATCGTGAGAAAACGGATTTGAAACGACAAAGATATGCACGTTTTCATAAACTTGCCGTAACTATTATTTTCTGAAAAACTATATTATTTTACGATACAAGTGTTACGGTAGCTGTAACGTCCATGTTGAGGGCTGTTTTTATCAAGGTTGTGAAACTTTTTGGAACAAAATGTCTTCTAGTAAAATTTAGATCACCGAGCATATTTTTCAAAACAACAAGCCGTTTGTATAGCGGAGTTGTAATAAATTATTTACGGATGTTCAAACTTGGCCGAAACTCACTTTTTACACCACAATTAGCCAAAATCACTATCTTTAACCCTTATTATCTCTATGTTCGAGACCTTTTTGACGAAAACTCCTGAACTGAAACTTCTAGATTTCGATACAAACTTTCCAAAGCCGTCGAGTTCGTTCTCTAACGATCGACGTACACCATTTTACGACTAGTTTTTCTGAGTCATTTTGTTAATTTCATGAAAATTCGACGACATTGTTTTTGCGACGAAAAGTGAAAATTTCACTATAAATCATTACGAAACCATTGTAGGATGACATTTTGACGTAAAACTCGTAAAGTGATTTTTGAAGGTCAAGACGTCAAAAGTGTATTTTTCGACGATAAGTATTATTTTCAAAACTCGCAAATGGTATAAATAACATACGAAATGCATGCATAACATTACATTGCAACTCATTACATATCATATCATTCGTAATAGGTCCGGTTAAAGCATCACATTATACCTCGGTGTACTCACTTTTGACATCACACCGCCATCGAGTGAGTAATCACATCCCTTTTACCGTTTTACTATATTTTGGGGCGAAATGCATGAACCATTCTTGAATTAAATTGATCCTTGCTTTTGTGAACTCTTTTAACTAGAACTTATGAACTCGAATTAAATCCTTGAACTTAATTATGAATTTATGACTTGTTGGAATTTATTGGACCGTACATGTTATGACCTTGTCCCAAAGTCTCCCATGTTCGGAGCATCACTATAAAGTCTCGCCTTATTGGTGGAGCGTTCTCAATAAATCTCGCCTTATCGGTGGAGTGTGCAAAGTCTCGCCTTATTGGTGGAGCGTTCTCAATAATTCTCGTCTAGGTGGTCGAGTGACAAAGGAGTCTCCCTTGTTGGAGCAGTGCAAAGTCTCCCATGTTCGGAGCATCCCTGAATTATTATATTCGTGGTACTATATTGTGAACTATTATGACCGCTTATACTTGACTACTTGACACGCTATATTTTGTGCAATGGGTTGTGTACACACAAGTTGCAAGTTTTGTATGGGCGGAACTTGGAACTGAGTGGATATACAATGCCTTTGCTTTGTGGACTATTTCCGATGACCGAAACCTTTGACTATTTTCTTACGAGTTTTATTATTTTGCTAAGCGTGTTTACTCACCAACTATTTTCATAGTTGACCCGTTTTTTCTCTCATGCATTTCAGGTGATCGTTAGTAAGCTCTTTCTACCAAGTCTTGCATAATGAAGTTTTCACTTGTCAATATAAATCATTATGTATAAAACATATATTTTGGAATCTAAGCTTTGTAATATATTCGCCGATGTCGGCTAAACTGGTATTGTAATGGTGTGATATTTCTTTTTAATATTAATGTTGGTATGTTCTATTATCTTGTGCTTATGTTCCTTCCGTTACACTCGTGTTTCCGCCTCCGTGAGGGTGTGATGATTGGTACCAGAGCCAAAGGTTATAGAGAATGCCGATTTTCAAAATAAAAATCACAGCTATAACCGAAATTTTTTATTAAACATTGAACATTCATCCGAGTCATCTAGTCCTATCGTTGATCGTTAATCATAAATTATACATAGCCCGATCAACTATGTCTAATTTATGAAGAACCATGCAATGATAAGAGTGATAGTTTTAAATCATGTTTAGTCGAGTCTTTAAAGTCCGGTCACCGAAGTTGCATTGGTCGGGTGGGTATGCATGGCATGTTTTACGTTCACGTCTACATTACCGCACCTTGTTCATATCTTCTCTTTCCATCTTTTGACTTGTTAAGACATAGCATGTCTCTGCTCTCATGTTTCGATCACTATAACACATTACCACCGTTCGCACTCATCCGACTTCGTTCGAATGTCGTTTACTCAACCGATGTTTTGGTCCTCTCAGAGGATCATGGTCGCAAGAAACACACGCCGGGAGGCAACAACAACGGCAACTCAAACAACAATGACGATCCAAACAACAACGCCGGCGGAATAGCGGATCTACTCACTCAAATTATAACACATCTCGATGCTAGACGAACCAACGCCGAGAAGGTACTTCAAACGCCGGTCAAGGATGCGCTACAAAACTTTCATGACATGTAAGCCAATGGAATTTCATGGTACGAGGTGCCATTGGACCGCTAACCCGGTTCGAGAATGTTGAGTCGAAGCTTAGTATCACGAAATGTCTTGAAGGAAACAAGGTTGAGTTCTCTGCACGGGTCTACTACAGGTCGAGCATTGACACGGTGGAACAACCAACTACGCACTAGAGGAAGAGGGTCGCAAATGCATTATCTTGGGAAGCATTCAAGAAACTACTAACCGATGAGTACCGCAAAAGATGAAGTGCGAAACCGGAAGAAGAATTTTGGAACCACTTGATGGTAGGAGTAGAGATCGACAAGTACACGATCCGGTTCCACGAGTTAACTAGGATGGTTCCTCACATGGTTTCCACCGTGAGAAGTTGATTGACCGATATATATGGGGATTGATACCGAAATTGGAGGGATGTCACCGTCGAAACCAACCACTCGCAAGTCACGTGAGTATGGCGATCGCTTGACCAATGATGTGATCAGTCCGGAGAACTAACAAAAGCAAACGACAATGGACGAAAGCGATGGAGGATCACCAGAAACCGAGACCGAATCAAGAAAACAAGAGGCGCCGAATAACTCGTAACTATGGGCGACCACCCAGAGCGCAAAGGATATGCAGTCCACATCCTTTGTGCACTCGATGTAATTATCATCACTTAGGAGGCCGGTGCGGCAAATGTGGACAGACGGGTCACTTCAAGCGAAATTGCTCAAACAGAATCGAAATCAAGGATGAGAAAAGCATGTTACGAGTGTGGAAGTCTAGATCACCTTCGCAATACCGCCCAAAGTCGAAAAGGACTCCCAATCAAGGAGGTAATCGTCCAAACTTGGCGTTGGCAATAGAAGGCCCACAAGATCAGAACATTGAAATTCCTCCCGCACGTGGTCGAGCATTCTATCTGGGTACCGAGGAAGCCCGCAACGCGTAACGGGTACATTCCTTTGAACAACTACCTTATTTCTGTACGACATAATTTTGAGTGCATAGCTTCCTTCCAATCTTTACCACATTCACGTCATCGATTAATTTGAGACCTATTGATATCGACCTTAGTTGTTATATATTTTGTTGATTTGATTTGATTTGTGTAAGCAAATCCAATATCGAGCGAATCTTTCAAAAGACTTCATTCAAGGATGTTGATTCCTATCTTTCTAACAACTTGTTTCTAGCTTGATCTAGTGACGAGCTTCTTGTTTGATGAGTTGCGAAAATCAAGCTAAGAGACAAGTTTACTCAAGTCGGTTTAGTTTAATCTCATGACAGTTCTTGTTTGATGAGTTGTGGATTAAATTAGAATCGACTACCTAAAAGTCTTTTGAGAGCTACGTTCGATATTGGGCAAGTTTACCTATCCAATCTAATCACGCACGCACTTAGTTGAATGGGGAACCTGACGCACGGGCATTGATATGATCATTTAGACTGCTCAGACGAGCATGAACTTTAGAACTCTTGTCGAGGTTCGGACCATAGTATCGTTAATCGAATCACGGGACGTGATTCCGCTGACATGGGAAGAATGTCACAATTCGCAAATTCCGGTCATTTCTTAAATTATATATGCATCATATTAGTTCATTCATGGCATTTCATTTCACATTAACCGCGTAATTTTTTTATATTAA
Organism: Chrysanthemum lavandulifolium; assembly: GCA_022545495.1. Lineage (NCBI taxonomy): Eukaryota > Viridiplantae > Streptophyta > Magnoliopsida > Asterales > Asteraceae > Chrysanthemum > Chrysanthemum lavandulifolium. Next base: position 286,309,418 of record CM040238.1, on the reverse strand, counting down.
ATAAACGTTATCGCGTGAGTTATTATTTTAATTATTTAATCCGTTATTTCTAAAAATGATCCTGACATATTTTTTTAAACTTACGTTTAGTTTATAAAACTATATTTTGACTTTACCTAGTGTTTTAAATTTAATTGGTATATAAATCGTTAAAGTTATATTATTACGACGTTTTTCTTAAAACTACTCGATAATTATTTTATCACTCAAATTTCACAAGGAATGTATTTTACAATTTTATTATCTCATTACATTCTATTTTGATCTATTAAAATTTACTTGTACCAAAAAGTTACCATTTAGCTTTACTTGTACCTTTTCCTACACAATTACTTACACTTTCTTAAAATTTATACAAGTATGCATTTACACAACTTTTAAAAATATATATATATATATATATATATCTTGAAATCCTCCCCTGGACGAAAAGGGAGGGTGACATTAATGTTGAGTATGGTTTTCTTGATTGTATTAAATGATACATTACATAAAAGTCTTTCTTCCATTATTTTTACTCATTCATTCACTCATTCCATCTCATATTCAAGTGTTAGCTAAAAGGTTTTTTTTCTTCTCTCTTGTGTTCTTCCAAACCGGCCATAGTAGAGGTTTTCAAGGGATCATCACAAAAATTTTCAAAGCTCAAGTATTAACAATCTAGATCACCCTCTTTATAAGGTTTTGAAATAAAAACCAAGAGTGTTTAGGCTAAACCTTGTTACTTGCACCTCATCATATTCACTTGTAAGCATGTTTCTATCATTTTCATGTTTTCTTATCATCTCATATGTATCTATTCATTTTTGGAGCAACATGCAAGACATATGTGATTTATACCATTTTACATGATTTTAGAGTATATATACATTTATGGTCATCCTATAATTATCCCTTGGTATTCATTGGTCTTGATGGTGATTAGGAACCCATGACACCCTAAGAAGGTGTATGGTAGGATTAGATTAGCTTTGGAGTTGATTTGAAGGGATTAGAATAGGTTTTGTCCATGAAAAACTATTTTCGATATGTATATAAAGTGTTCTGTCCTTGTTTTGATTTTCTGGAAAAACCGATAGTAGGCACGACCTTTTGGCCTTAATATTTAGAAAATATACTTTAAAACGAATCCGTGGCCGCTTGAACGAATAAAACGGAGTTATAACGAAGAAGTTATGGATTTTACAAGTTTGACGACTAAAATATAATTTTCGAATTTTCAAGATACTATATTTTTCTTGTACGAGTCAAAACGAGCCTTAAGCTTCACAAATTATTTCGATTTATCAAAATATATTAGTTTACTTCGATACGGGTTAAGGACGACATACGTAGAAAACGGATTTGAAACGACAAAGATATGCACGTTTTCATAAACTTGCCGTAACTATTATTTTCCTAAAAACTATATTATTTTACGATACAAGTGTTACGGTGGTATAACGTCCATGTTGAGGGTTTGTTTTATCAAGGTTGTGAAACTTTTGGAACAAAATGTCTTCTAGTAAAATTTAGATCACCGAGCATATTTTTCAAAACAACAAGCCGTTTGTATAGCGGAGTTGTAATAAATTATTTACGGATGTTCAAACTTGGCGAAACTCACTTTTTACACCACAATTAGCCAAAATCACTATCTTTAACCCTTATTATCTCTATGTTCGAGACCTTTTGACGAAAACTCTGAATCGAAACTTCTAGATTTCGATACAAACTTTCCAAAGTCACGAGTTCGTTCTCTAACGATCGACGTACACCATTTTACGACTAGTTTTGAGTCATTTTTGTTAATTTCATGAAAATTCCGACGACATTGTTTTGCGACGAAAAGTGAAAATTTCACTATAAATCATTACGAAACCATTGTAGGATGACATTTTGACGTAAAAACTTGTAAAGTGATTTTTGAAGGGTCAAGACGTCAAAAGTGTATTTTTCGACGATAAGTATTATTTTCAAAACTCGCAAATGGTATAAATAACATACGAAATGCATGCATAACATTACATTGCAACTCATTACATATCATATCATTCGTAATAGGTCCCGTTAAAGCATCACATTATACCTCGGTGTACTCACTTTTGACATCACACCGCCATTCTAGTGAGTAATCACATCCCTTTTACCGCTTTTACTATATTTTGGGGCGAAATGCATGAACCATTCTTGAATTAAATTGATCCTTGCTTTTGTGAACTCTTTTAACTAGAACTTATGAACTCGAATTAAATCCTTGAACTTAATTATGAATTTATGACTTGTTGAATTTATTGGACCGTACATGTTATGACCTTGTCCCAAAGTCTCCCATGTTCGAGCATCACTATAAAGTCTCGCCTTATTGGTGGAGCGTTCTCAATAAATCTCGCCTTATCGATGGAGTGTGCAAAGTCTCGCCTTATTGGTGGAGCGTTCTCAATAATTCTCGTCTAGGTGGTCGAGTGACAAAGGAGTCTCCTTGTTGGAGCAAAGGTAAAGTCTCCCATGTTCGGAGCATCCACGAATTATTATATTCGTGGTACTATATTGTGAACTATTATGACCGCTTATACTTGACTACTTGACACGCTATATTTTGTGCAATGGGTTGTGTACACACAGTTGCAAGTTTTGTATGGGCGGAACTTGAACCGAGTGGATATACAATGCCTTTGCTTTGTGGACTATTTCCGATGACCGAAAGCTTTGAATATTGCTTACGAGTTTTCTTTTTTTTGCTAAACGTGTTTACTCACCAACTATTTTCATAGTTGACCCGTTTTTCTCTCATGCATTTCAGGTGATCGTTAGTAAGCTCTTTCTACCAAGTCTTGCATAATGAAGTTTTCACTTGTCAATATAAATCATTATGTATAAAACATATATTTTGGAATCTAAGCTTTGTAATATATTCGCCGATGTCGGCTAAAATGGTATTGTAATGGTGTGATATTTCTTTTTAATATTAATGTTGGTATGTTCTATTATCTTGTGCTTATGTTCCCTTCCGTTACACCTCATGTTTCCGCCTCCGGCGAGGGTGTGACACACCATCATCATTCTTCATTAATTTCTGAAAACCAAACTTACCCCACGTGTTGGAGACGTAGTTCTTAACCAAATGAAAAGCAACATTCTTGCCAACAAAAAAGCCAACAAGTGTATTTTCATACCGGTTGAATACACCCTCCATAGCAGCCTTCAGAAGCACCGTATCATGATTATCGATGCACGTCTCATTCACCAAGGCACGAAAATTAACTTTCCTAGAGACACGTTCCGGGTTTAAAACATTAGCAAATGACCTCACTTCATTATTTTCACTACCAATCACGTTAGGACCAGAAGTAGAAGCATTCACCACGTTCTTACCATTATCATCAAGACCAAGTTGACATCTTATACATTCATTAGTAGTACCACCAGAGAGACCAAAACCGGATTCACATAAGCATCCGGATCGGTAGCATTAGTAGAATTCACATTAGTGGTCAAATTCTCCCCACCCAAAACGGAACCAGCCATAGCAACCCATGGATCCGGACAAGAAGTTTGTTCCAAGCTAGAAGAACTCCAAATAGATTCAATGTGCATAGTGTTCAATTACGCTAAAGGAGCACACAATGTTGTAGCCGTAAACAAGGCAGATATGATGCTTGTAGCACTACTCCAAGATATGCAAAAGTGTGCAGTGGAAAAGACCGAATTAGGCTAGTGAAGGGTCTCAACAACTTCATTTACAGTCTCCCTGGTCATTGTGGTTCTGGCATGAAGATTCAAGTCCTTGCTTCCTAAACTAACAACTAAAGTTATAACAAGAATAAACTCGAATCCTAGATTCGGTATTTTTCCTATGTATGTTTGGTTTTATATGTAGCATGAGTTTCTCTTGCGTTTATTTGTGTAACGAGTGGGGCGCCGAGTCAGTCGTGTTATGCGGCGGCGCGTCAAGATTGACGTTTATGATTTAGCATTTTCTTTGAAATATTTGTCGTCGGTTATGACTTTATTTGTAAAAGCGTGAGAAAAAAATATTTGCTTGCAATATTTGTCGCTCTTGGGTTATGTTATCGTGTTTTATTTTACGGGTCAAACTTCGCTTGTCAAGATCCTAGAAGTAGAAGTAGAGGGTGTGGATATCGCAGACCGGGCCACGTGGCAATTTTCGCTAAGTCATGTGGATCCGTAAAATCCTAAAGAGGTTTACACGGGTAAAAGTCTAGTTTCAAAATTGCCAAAAAATCATATGCAAAGTGATTTTTTTTTTTTTTTTTTTTTTTTTTTAACCTCTTAGTATATTTAGTATATGTATGTATATAAGTTCAAATAATGTAAACTTAATTGAGGTTTTATGCGAATCTATGATATATCGGAAAGATTATTAGAGTGTCAAGAATTATTTCGGACATCATATTTTGTGTTGGAAATAATGATATAATTAGTTAGTTAAATAAAGTCTAAGGACCTTTAGTATATTTAGTATATGTATGTATATAAGTTCAGAAATAATGAAACTTGTATATGGGCTGGGTTATAACCGCTTTACATGTTATAACGCTTAGATAATTAGGTGTCGATTACTTTTGATGAAACGGTACCTCCTTGTTCATCGTGCCGCTTCATACAAGATATATAGGTTAGATTTACGTAAACAATTCATTCCAATATATCAATACTTATTCATTAGTATAAATCTCAGATTTTACATTCAAGTTCTGTTACAAATAACATCCAAATCGCCGTCCCAAACACCCTTGTTTCTGCAGTCTTTTCGGTTCCAAATGTACCAACAGAAGAGCAAGTTTTAATCGCAAGAAAGAAAGCAACATTTGGTATCAAGAGCAAGAACGATTCGGGAATCAATCAAAAGCAAGATAGAAGAAAACGATTTCATCGAAATCTATTTACCGAACCAAAAGGAACAACACAAAATTGATCATAAGGAAGGATATTGGAATCACGAGTCTCGAAAAGCATCTCGAATCTGTGAAAGGACGCACGTCCTCTGTTTTCCCTAATCGACCGGTTTTTTTTTTCTTTTAATTCTTTCAACTTTTTTACTTTTCTACTACTCCATATAAATTAGGAAAAGTTTTTATTGTTTGTTAGTAAGATAGAAATTCCCATTAGCAAAAAACCCCGATTGATTAGAATAGCAAAGACCGATTTCTTTTTAGATTCATAGCAAGACAAGCGAATTCTTCAAAAATTCGTTTCACCAACAAGTTAGCCCGAACCCTTTGTGTTTCATAGCAAGTTAAACCGAACCCTTTGTGGTTCATAGCAAGTCAAATCGAATCCTTAGGTTCATAGCAAGTTCCAACCTTAAGATTCAAATAGCAAGAAACTAGGTAGCAAGTAGCCTAGATAGCAAGTTCAAATTGGGTAGCAAGTAGCCCAAACAAGCAAGGATTTTTTGATCATAGAGCAAGCAATCGGAATCATCTTTGATTCTAAGCAAGCAAGGAAGAGAAACTTCATAGTTTCTATATAAGCAAGGTACACAAGCAAGCAAGTAAGTACAATAAGAAAGGATGACAAAAGGAGAATCATCTACACCAACTCGTGACCAAAACATAGCACTTCAATATCCGAAACAAACTACACAACATGGGCAATTATGATGGAGACAATATTGAAGGCATATGGTATTTGGGGAACGATAGTTGCAAAAGAAGGAGAAGCAACACATGAGAAGAAGGAAAACACATCAATGGCAATGATCTTTCAAACACTGCCACAAGATGGTTTAATGCAAGTTGCACAATACTCGACTGCAAAGGAAGTATGGGACTCGATCAAAGTCAAGTATTTGGGAGCCGATTTAGTTCAGAAAGCACGTTTGCAGACTTTAAGAAGTGAGTTGGAAACATTAAAGATGAAACCGAATGAAAGTGCAAGTGAGTTTGCAGGGAAGTTAAGTAGCATACAAGCCAAATTTAAAAGCCTTGGGGGTACTCTGAAAGATAAAAGACTCGTGAGGAACCTGCTTAACTCAGTCCCAAAGAAGTTTTTACCAATCGTGGCGTCTGTCGAACAATATCAAGAGATTGATACAATGCAATTTGAAGAAGCCGTAGGAAGAATAACAGCTTTTGAAGAACGACTTAAAAGCCACGATGAACCAGAAGAAAATTATCAAAACAAACTTCTATTGGCAAATTCAAATAATCAAGGAAGTGGTAGAGGACATGGAAGAAACTTCACCAAAAACAAAGATAGCTATGGAGAAGGTACTAGTCGTGGAAGCATAGACAAACGCAAGCTCAGGTGTTATGAATGTGGTGAGCATGGACATTTCGCAAAGGAATGCATGAAATGGAAAGACAAGAAGAAAGACAAGAAGGAGCAAGCACATCTCATGTATGAAACTGACGATGAACCCACATTATTGTGAAATCAAGAAAGAAGACGATGGCCTTCCCATCATTTGAAGTGAAGCCTCTCAAAAATCAAGAACCTCTGATTATATCATTAGGGGGAAAATGTTGGAAATAATGATATAATTAGTTAGTTAAATAAAGTCTAAGGACCTTTTAGTATATTTAGTATATGTATGCATATAAGTTCTGTAAATAACAGAAACTTGTATATGGGCTGGGTTATAACCGTTTTACATGTTATAACGTTTAGATAATTAGGTGTCGATTACTTTTGATGAAACAGTACCTCCCTTGTTCACTGGTGCCGCTTCATACAGTATATATAGGTTAAATTTCTGTAAACAATTCATTCCAATATATCAATAATTATTCATTAGTATAAATCCTGTATTTTACATTCAAGTTCCTGTTACAAATAACATCCAAATCGCCTGTCCCAAACACCCTTGTTTCTGCAGTCTTTTCGGTTTGTTTTCTGTTCCAAATGTACCAACAGCAAGAGCAAGTTTTAATCGCAAGAAAGAAAGCAACATTTTGTAATAAAAAGTCCTTTTAATAAAAAACATTTCATAAGTAAATTGGTCGAAATTGCCACCTCCAAATCGACCTATTTTACACCCATGGATCCAAACCCCATAGTATATATCATCTAAGTGTGACAAGATTAACACTGTCATCAAAGATGACAAGTCTTAAACTGATTGAATTAAACCTGTTTTTATAAAGTGATCGATGATAACTAAAACAAACTTTTATTTGATGGTCAACAAAAAAGAACCACTAGACAAACAAACCTGTGGAATTCCGGCATGCAAAGCTGCTGCATGCAGTAGATCCACTAGTTGAGCCAGATCATGACATACAACATCAACATATTAGAAGAAAGAAAACGTGGGAAAAGCAAAAGACAAAAGAAAAGCACATTTTGGAAAAAGCCACTTGTAAGGTACCTACGGAACTAATTACAAAATGACAATGCATTAGGTATCTGAAAATATATATATAATTATACGGAGTACTACCTCCGTCCCAAATTATAAGTCCAGTTTGACTTTCTAAGTTCAACTTTGACCTTAAATAATTTTATTTGTATTACATAATATTTGATGCAAAATATATAAATAGATTGTGGTTTAAATGTATTTTCATTTGGTATAATTTTCATTAAGTGTTTTATAATACAAATAAAAATATTTAAGGTCAAAGTTCGAATCAAAAAGTCAAACTGGACATAAAATTTGGGACGGAGGGAGTAATTTATAAACCATCCAAATCCAATATCCAGCAACACGTACAACACCTATCACTACGTGTAAACCATACATACACGTGTTACTTCAACCTCCTCGATCAAACATATGTCGTGACTTCCTATCCATCCTCTAAATAAGTAGCATGCATGAAGAGAACCATGCATGCAAAGACAGTCAGCAAGCAACATAAGAGAACTCAAGCATCGAGGTCTTTCTTTCTTCTCTAAGCTTTAATTAAGCTCAAAAATTCTAAATTCGAATACATATATGTTATTAAATTTGTTATATTTTCAGGATTTCAACAATATGGGTGCAGGTGGTCGGATGTCGGAGGGAAAAAATATCCTTGAACGTGTCCCTGTTGATCCCCCGTTCACGTTAAGTGATCTAAAGAAAGCAATCCCTGCCCATTGCTTTGAGCGATCTGTCATCCGTTCATCTTACTATGCTGTCCATGATCTCATTGTTGCCTATGTTTTCTACTTTCTTGCCAACACATATATACCTTCTCTTCCGTCTCCTCTAGCTTATATAGCATGGCCACTTTACTGGTTTTGCCAAGCTAGTATCCTTACTGGTTTATGGGTCATTGGTCATGAATGTGGACACCATGCCTTTAGCGACTACCAGTGGGTTGATGACACTGTCGGATTCGTCCTTCATTCTTTTCTCTTTACACCGTATTTCTCATGGAAATACAGCCACCGAAATCACCACGCCAACACAAATTCAATCGATAATGATGAAGTTTACATTCCTAAACGCAAGTCTAAGGTGAGGTGGTACTCAAAGATTCTTAACAACCCACCTGGTCGAGTATTCACTTTGGTATTTCGGTTTACCCTTGGATTTCCATTGTACCTGTTAACTAATATTTCTGGCAAGAAATACGGAAGGTTCGCCAACCACTTTGATCCACTAAGTCCAATTTTTACTGACCGTGAGCGAATTCAAGTCCTAGTATCCGATCTTGGTCTTCTTGCTGTTTTTACGCAATAAAGCTTCTTGTAGCAGCAAAGGATATGCTTGGGTAACATCCATGTATCTAATTCCGCACTAGGCGTACATGTCTTTTTGTTATAATAACCTACTTGCACCACACCCATCTCTCGTTGCCTCATTATGATTCAACTGAATGGAACTGGATTAGAGGGCTTTATCGACAATTGATAGAGACTTTGGATTCTTGAATAGAGTATTCCATGACGTTACACACTCACGCCTTGCATCATTTGATCTCGTACATTTCACATTATCATGCAAAGGAGGCAAGGGATGCAATTAAGCCGGTTTTGGGTAAGTTTTATAAGATCGACAGGACTCCTATCTTTAAAGCCATGTGGAGAGAGGCAAAGGAATGCATATACATCGAGCCAGATGAAGGTAGCAAGCACGAAGGTGTATACTGGTACCATCAAATGTGATCTGTTGCCCACTCCGACTGTATGCTTAAGTTGTTAATCTTTTTATTATGTAAAATAACTTATCCTCAAAAGTGTACGAGTTGTACGTACTTGTCTCAACCGTACCATTAATAATATTATGGCCTTCATGTGAACTTTCTTCCATACAATAGTGTCTTTAGTATTCCTATAATTTTCGACTCTTATCTTATATATGTAAGGGGCAACAAGTTAGTTATATTCAAAAATTCATCTTCTTTAACGTAGATAGAAGAATTAAATATAATTATATAACGTTATGAACTCAAACACACGTAATCAATTAACGCTATATGCCTATATGGTTTAGTGATCGATGTACGCCCTTTAGTTCTATGCATATTTGAACCGAACAACCTTGTATTAACAGGTAATTCTTTTGGCCAAATTTTTCCGAGTTTTGTTGTTCATCGTCAACAATTAAAGGATGATATTGGTATATATCATCAACTTGAAAAAAGTTGCTAAGTGATTTGGCTCGCTCACTTGCTTGAATACATGACTATCTCCGTTTAAAATACAAGACCAGAATTTAAAACGTCGTGTTTAAAATTTCGTTCCTCCAAAGATTGGCAACTAAGACTAGTTACATTAGTTTCTTTAAGTATATGTTTGTCGAACATTTTTATATGCCACAAGTATTGGGGTTTCGCTAAAATCATCCTTCCGGCAATAGTTAAGAATATTGTATTTACTACACTCGTTTGTAATAAGAAACTGATGAATACAATCGTAACCAAGTATTTGTTGTGTAGAGGTGAGATCCCCAGCACACACACATTCTTTAAAGAACAAAAGCGCACATCCTAGCCATCCATTTCACTTTCATCCTACGGTCTTGATCAAGATCCAATCAAAACAGCGAGGGCAAAATGTAAAAATACAAAACATAAAGATCTTATCCCCACCTCTTTCATTCACTGTAATAAAAAAAAATTATCACTCTCATGCAGTAACACACACAAACACGCAATAACAACCGATTAACCGGACTATCACACAACACCTTCATGCACCGACGACGTCACTCTCACCGTCGCTAAATATTCATGTGGCGGTGTAGGTGAAGATGTAACGTTCCAGATGTCGAACGATGAATTCGAAGGTGAGGTCGGTGACGGTGGTTTTGCCGCCGGAAAGTGATCGGAATTTTTTTCCAGTGAGGTGGCGTAGAGATTGGACTCTAGTTGGTGCAGACAACTTGTGACCATTGACAAATAGTTTGTTTGATAATGAAAGTGTTTGTAGAGCTGATGTGGAGACATCTTTTTGTGCAGGTTGAGTTGATACTAGCTTTCAGTTTTCATTATGGTTTGATGTGTATAATTTTGTTTTTAGTTTCAGTTTTTCAATAAGGTGGACCTACATTGGTTGTCTAAGTAGGACTTAATATTTGTGCTTTGACTCTTTGAGGTTGAGTAGTTAATTGAATCAAATTTGATTGTACTTTGTTTTAGATACGAGTAAATTACATGTCATGTTGTTATTATAGTGTTTTGTTATGAAAATATATAAATCTTAAAATGATTTACATATTGCTCTATTTTGATTTGGCATAATATTACATGTGATTCTTCATCAAAACAATTAATATTAAAGTACATACTTTTTATTAGTTATGAGATTCTTTTACGAAAATCACATGAGATTTGTGTAAAATCACATGTGATTCTTTGATGAATCACGTATGATTTTCTCATAAAAATTTAAATAATACACTTTGTGTTAGTATTGTTTAGCCTAGTTTTTTAGCACGTAAGATGTTGCAACAAACTGCTATTTGTTACAGATATTACAACTTTACTGTACGAGACATCATAAATATTATTAAATGGTCCGCAATGTCTAAACGCTTTTTTTTCAGTTCAATCTTCAAGTGTGACATAGTTTTTCTGCAAGTGTGACATACGGTTTCAGTTCTACTACTAATTGTACAGCTAACCTATGTTGTGCTTGAAGATTAAGTTTTTCTGTAAGTAACTAAGTACCTCCAACGAAGGTCATGACATTATTATGAATAACATCACATAAAGTGTTAAAAGAAAGATTTTCTTGGCAGTAGGTTCTTAGGGAAAAGAAAAGCCACCGAAGGAGTTGAAAGCTTGAAGTTGACAAAGTTTTAAAAGACTACAATCAGAAACCGTCTTTGTGGTTTGGAGTAAATTGACAATTTATGTCATACCATTTCAAAAATGAACTATATATTTGCTGAAAGTAAGATTATGTGCACAAGATCTTACTATTTTCTCATCATTGTCGGGTATTTGAGACATTCAAGTCACGAGACAAAAGAAGTTAAGCTATAAGGGTTTCTAAACACTGGAGCATTTAGTGGTGGTTCAATAGTGAAAAGATCAAGGGCAGCATGCACGTACACAACTGTTTCAACTACCTCACATAAACATGGGTCATTTGAGTTGGTTTTATCTCAAATGGGTCAAATGTTAGGTAATATGAAAAACGGGGTCAAACATGTCAAAACTATCCAAAAGTTTGTTTCTAATGCATACACCCTCTCAAATCAAACAAGCTCTTGAACCTACAATCAGTATTTAGTGTTGTAACCTATTGATGCGGAGTCTAATGCATGATTGCATTGCAGACCCCTAGCGGTACTCAACTAGAGTCTAATGCATACACCCTCTCAAATCAAACAAGAGGAGAATGTAACGAAGGAAAGAACGCTAACAAGATTTCAACATGTAATGAACATCTAAAACGCTTGTCATCATTAATTACACAAGCAATGAGACATCTATAAAGGACATTATCCATTCTAAAAAAGCCATCAAAGATAAGGAGCAGAAGTAAACACTATCCATAGAATAATAAAAATCACGTTAAACTTGATAATACTGAATTCACTAACCTTTCTACAAATCAGATATCTAAAATATATGTAGCATATTTTGCGTATACAATTTCATAAGATTCCATAAATGACTTTAAGTAACAGCATTAAATCAGTGATAAAAAGCTAAAATAGATGAAAGTGATTTTTCCGCACCTTAACTACAAAATAGGCCCCTTGAAATGTGGCTGTCATCATTTTGATAAGTAATGGTCATAATATATAAGTGAATCCAAGTGATCAAGCAGAAGTAGCGATTCCTTGTAAGTGCCCATGAAGAATGAGAGAAATTCTCCTGAAATCCCAAGATTCTTGATTCGTTTTGAGCGGGGGTTGTAAACATTAAGTGTGCTAAAGGCTTCATCCTCCTTATCTTCATCCTCTTTATCAGTTTCAAATACAGTTTCAAATATAGTTTCACCATTCTTCTTAAACCCCACTATTTTATCTACCGGTGCGCCAATTGTGAATAGCTTTCTAAAAGACGAGTCATGCTCCATCACCTATACATTACAACCTCTTGCTCCGTCGACATAAATAAATCCATACACAACAAGAGACTCCCGTAGCCTAGAAACAGAGCAACATGAGCACAACTCGTTTGTTATGCTATCCGCGGATCAATAACTTTAAATTCCTTGGTAATGATATCAAACGACACAAGCATATACTTATAGCGAGTAAAAGCTTTCTCACAAGCACCCCAATAGATAAACCTATCTATAACAACCTGAGCTTTCAGATTAAGACCAACCGACTCACGAGGCAAATTACTACTTGGAATCACATTCCAAACCCCCGAACTCAATGTAAAGACTTCAACATGCCAAGGCTCATCATCTTCACAATAAATCTCCACAATGGTAGGATCTCTAGTATCAGGACAGACCCCGAAACCAAAAACAAGCGGATCCGGATAGTAAACCGGATTCATTTGAAGAAAACCGAGAGCAATACCAAATGATTTTCCAATAGACGGGTTCCAAATAACAAGCATCTTTTCATTATTATCCTTATTATAACAATACAAACACAATAATCCATGACACGTGTCAACAACGAATGAAACATGATATTGTTCAAGCAAAGGAGACACAACAAATGGAGCAAACTCTTGTTGTACCTCAAAAGTTTCATCTTTATCATCGTCAACAAAACGATAACGTTTTACCTCTTTTTCTAAGTCAGCTCTGTACATAAAAATACCACTATGTGGCTGCGTATGGTGGGTGCCGTAACCTTTGATAAACTTTGAGTTGTGGATAAAAGACTTCCATGGTTTCGAAACGGACCTGAATCGAATTAATGATTTGACATTGGAAACTTTTTTGATGATTTCCATTTGGATGTCGAAAGGAATGTTGTCTGACATTTTTATAAAAAAAACTAGAGTTTATGCGACTGTTTGAGAGAGTTGTTGTAATGAAAGATGAGGTAATACTTATAGGATTGGGAAATTTGTGGCGTTTCATCTTCTACTTGTACTGTTTGGGCTTTTTAAGAAATATGGTCCAGCTAAAGCCTCTATTCCTATCCATACAATTTACTACTCCTAGTCTCCTAGAGTCTTATCAACACCGTAAATACATATAAAAAAAGATTAAATTACTCCTAGTCTCCTAGAGCCTTAGGCTGTGTTTGTTTTTCCTTGAAAACCTCTTAGTAGCCTCTTAATCTGAATCGTTCAGACGCGTTCAGACATTTTGGTCGTTCAGACCGTTTGTTTTTTTCTCCCTTTAAATGCGTTCAGAGGCAGCAAGATCTTAATGGTCTAGACTTGAGAGGGGTGTCTGAATGCCTTTTGTTGCCTCTTGCTGACACAAAAAAAAAAACCAAAAAAAATTAGTACGAGCAAGCAAATGTGCGATTCAAACATGAGTTTTTTTCCCGTTCAGATGCGGTCAGATTCAGACATTTACGCCTCAAATTCAGATTCAGATGTGCGGTTCAGATTCAGATTCAGAGCCTCTTAAAAAACAAACACCACTTAAGTTTTGGAAAAAGTTCAATATAGAAATCATATTTGTCATAAAACCAATGAATCAATCTAAGCCATTTATTTCTTTTATTAAAATATAAAAAATAAATTTTCACCATTTTTTTAAAAATTAAATATTTCACAAACCGTTAATAGTTACGTCAAAAAAATCATAACATCTCGACGAGATTAAATTATCTTTCTATAGATATGCATTGTTATATACTTTCGACTAACTTTTTTAAAAATTCGTCGAAAAATCACATGTGATTTGTAAAAATCACATGTGATTTGTAAAAATCATATGTGATTTGATTTTTACGAATCACATGTGATTTTTCTGGACGAAATCTAAAAAAAAAAACTTCGTCGAAAGGATATAACAATTGCATATCTATAGAAAGATAATTTAATTCTCGTCACGATGGTGTATTTTTTGTAGCTTAAAGATTTACCGTTTGCAAAATATGTTATTTAAAAAAAAAGGTAAAAAAATGATTTTTTGTTAATTTAGATAAAAAAAAAATTGATAGCTATTATTGGTTTTGGTTCTATGACAAATATGAGTTCTATATGGATCTCAACTCTTAAGTCTTTATTTTTCTAATTGCCTAATTGATCCTTATAATCAAACTATGTAACACCATTGGTCCTTTCACTAACAGCCGTTAACTTTTTAAGTTAAACCCCCTCATGTGACATGCACATGAAGATATAATTGTCTTTTTCCCCTCTCTTGATATCCAAATAACCATATGCTCCTTTCCTTCTCAAACACAAACACAAACACAAAAACAAATATCTTCTTACTTTTTTCTCTCAAATAGTCTACCAAACACCACCACATTAACAACCAACCATCACAACCGCCACCATTTCGAACCCTTAATCAAAATCAGTCCAGTTTAAAACATATATCCAATTCAACATTTTGCCCCAGTTTAGAAACAGATACGATTTCAAAATCATCAATATATCAAAACCATAACGATAACAAGATAATCAGATTCACAGTTTCAAGAATCAAACAAAAACAAAATTAGGTCTTTCGGCTGTGATCATCATATTAAAAAAAACAAAATCAAAGTTCAAACTTGACTCATTTTTGAAACCTTACAAACTCGACTCCAATCTTGACTTCAAACTCGACTATCACTGTCGTTTTGAGATTTTCTCTCTCATTAAAAACGTGATCACAACAACTCAATAATGACAAATGGGTTTTTTAATTTTTGAGGCTATAATTATTATTTTTTTTAAAAAAAGAAAAAGAAAAACGAAACAGGAAACAAGGATGAATGGTGTTACATAGTTTGATTATAAGGATCAATTAGGCAAAAAATAATTAGGGCTCAATCAGGGATTTAGCCCAAACCACTGGAACAAACGGTGTAGTTTACTCTATAAAAAATACATATGCACATACATAAATTTCGTCTATATAATATAAACTTGATATAATATAAATTGGTTATGATATATGTGTTTTTTATTTGCCGAAATTTTATTTTTGTATGTGTTATGCATAGTTCATGGGAGTTTGTTCTTGCATGTTGCAGCGGAGTTTTTGAGTTTGCGCATGGAGGCCAATTATTCAACCACAACACGAAGTATTCAAATCATCCAAGGCATCAACCAATCCGGGTAAGGAAACAAGGGAAATGACATCTCTGACATGGTATAATATAAATTTATCATTTTCCTATCCCGCAACAAATTTACACCCTCATGGTGTTTATTGTTATTTTCACCCACACTTGACTTTAACTGAGGGGATGAACACCCTTTTACTTAGTAAATAAGGGTGGAGTCAAGCTCGTGACTCGAACAAAAACAAGCGCTTCGTGGGAGGCATCCCATGCATATCTTTTTATTTTAATTTTAGTTTTATAGGATTTTATGCTCGGTATGCTTTGTTATAACATTTTGCAGTTATTTAAAGAAGAAGGATGGCTTGGAAACGCACCACTGGAGTTTTTCACTCCTGGAATTCGTCTCAGAAATTTTCTCCTGCGTAACTTATTGCTATGGTTACGCCGTAATCATCGTCATATATCTCCACTTTTGTCAGGTGTCATTACTTACGGGTAACTCAATGCATGAGCTTATGTCGTAACTTTCTCATGTACCAGAAAAATTTTACTTTTTAAATATGAAACATACTTTAACCTTGTATTAGTTTTTAAATGAACTTTGTGGGTGTGTTACGTGTAAACCCTCACGAGACTTCACTCGTCCACTCGGGACACCGATTGGTTTAAAAGGCTTGTTGTATACGCTAAATGCAATCGTGATTCTTACGAAAGTAAGTTAGGTTTTTGTTTTTGTTTTTCTGTTCTTTTTCATTTATATTTTTGCTTGTGGGTAGTGATGTGATATCAGGTATTTGGAGTTTGCTCAATAGGTGAAGTGAAGGCACGTTTTCTCAAACATGATTCTTCTATCATTTTCAAGAGCAAATTTCAAGGGAGTTCGCGTTCTAATTATACTTTTCTATTTTATTATTACATGTTTATGTACAAAATGGACTTTGTCATTTCAAGTTGGGGGACGGGAGTAAAATTACATCTTGAACATTATTTTGCCCACTTTTCTAGTTTATTTTAAAAAATTATTCTATTTTTAAAATTTTGACTTTTTTTTTCTTAACCTAACTATAATACACCTTAGCCGAGCGCACTATAACCTTTGATTTCATTGGTGAGATTTAAGCCTTTCCATTTTCCCATATTACTCAAATCCACCAAATATTGGGTGTGTCGGTAGTTTGTAAACTTTAGAACTTGACTTTTACATCATTTCGAGGCCATAGACAAGTAGTGTGTCAAGTTAACTTGATACATTTGGGAGGGGACAGTTTGAAAAGGCAATGTTTATGATTTACACCAAATAGCCCGTATGTGTTAAATTGTGTGTGGTTTTCGATTAGTTACCTCGAATTTTTGACCCTCGTGTTAAACCCTTTTATTGCACTCACATTTAGTGCAAGATACCCCTAGTTACATCCTTTCGAGCTTTCGTTTCTTCACCAATATAATGTATTGTTTCGTTACACCTATTCGCCTTAGCCTACCGTGTAGTCTTAGTTTATGATTGGTAAGTTACCGTTTGCCTAAGTTTGAGGTTTAGGTAGACAGATTCGGGAATCACATCTACGTTGAATACATATTATTGATGATCATTGAAGACCCCCGTATTCCTCATATACGTTTCATCTGATCAAGTGGGGGGATGTCTATTTATTGTTATAGTTAAAAAAAATTGAAAAAAAAATTATATACTAGTTTATTTATTTGTTTAATGTTGTATAAAAGGATAGTGCATGAATTATAAGCACTACTCTTACGTATTGGAGCTTATTGGATTAGAATCAAAGAGCTTACCTCAATCACATTCGATTGAAGATTGAAGTTGATAGCATTTACATCAACCATTTTTGAAGACTAAGTTAGTGTGCACCTCGCCATATGATATCTACATTGGCATACTAACTTATTGCATCATGATCCGATTTTTGTGTCTTGAAGCTTGGACTTTGGATGGACAGTGGGCGGTGACGACTTGGTTATAGGCTAAGACTATTTGCTTGTTATTTTATTTTTACACCATTTATGTACATCACATGTCTTATCCTACCATTTAGTCATTAAGCGTGTTTAGGTGAAGATGTGAGCAATCATTGGTGTCTTGGCTATGAATTTTGTCATGTATCATTGGTTTTGTCTCCTTTGTCGTGGCATGTTAGTGATGACGATTCACCCCTAGCATATATAATTTGTTCACCTAATATTGCCTTTTAAGGATTGTCTTGACCTTAGCTCCAGTGGTGACCCACTTTTATCTCTGCAGTCTCCTAATGCATTACTTCATGCCTTCTTTCATAAAATTTTGGGTCTCATATTGTTGCATCGTGAGTGCGTAACTATTAACTTAATATGTTTTGTCGATACGCAATAAACTTGATTTATTCATTCCATAATATTCATATGCAGACCGGGTTATTGAAGGGACAAGAGAAGATGTCAAATCTGATGCCTTAGATGAACCTTGTGATAGTTTGTGGCTACTGCCTCCATATCCATTTTAGACCCACTGGTCATAAAGCATTTGTGAGGCATATTAGCATCTGTTGAAAATGGGCAACATGGGTGGCATGTGGTGATGCTTGATGACTTAATACCACCAATGTATTATTGCACCCTTGAAATGGTTATCTTCATTTAAATAGATGTAAACATTGAAGTAAACAAGAAATACATTTTTGAGTTGGACAAGGTTTGTGTTAACTGATGCTTCTATATATCTATCTTAGTTGGTCCAATAAATATATTCCTAGCAAACTTACAACTTGGTTGCAAATAATATTTCAAAATATAACTGAGAGTTTGAATTTTGATGAATAGATGGTTCTATATAAATCAACTCTGGACTCCTCTTTGTAGTGAAGGGCGTAATATGCAAATTATTATAACATCTTCCTTTAACTTTCGTTGTTGCAGGCCAATGAACCATAATTTGTAAGCTCGAAATGTTGACTATATATCGAGTCGGGTTAAGGGCTTAAGGCGAGTTTCAAAATATCGACTATATTAGTAGTATTCAAAGTTTTTAGTAACACTAACTTGGTGCATGTCCCATAAAGTATAACTCATTTTAAACATGCATTGTATGCATGCCATTTGATTAATATTGATTTGTAGACCGCATGTAACTTTTCCCTAAACATACATACTAACTCCACTCTATCTTAATTGATTTATGCCTTTTTATCTACTCCCTCCGTCCCATTTTTATTGGTCCATTTGACTTTGACTAGTCTTTCTTGTTTAACTTTGACCATTAATATATTTATTTGTGTTATATAATACTTGATGAAAATTATACTAATGAAAAATACATTTAAAGCCCAATACATTCATATATTTTTCATCAAGTATTATATAACACAAACAAAAAGTAATTATGGTCAAAGTTGAAGAAGAAAGACTAAAAAAGTAAATAGTGGACAATAATTTGGGACGGAGGGAGTATTTTATTTCATTTTTGCATTGGACTTCAACAAATAATACAAATGGTGGCAAAATATGGTAGTTACATGAAGCCTTAAAGCATAAAAGTGGGTAAGGAATATCAAGCTAAAAAAACTACTCGTTCTTTTTTGGTGTGTTTCTCCATTTGAAAGGTGCATTTTATCGCAAGTTGGGTTATTTCTACAAATGTCAATATTCTCACATGAACAACTTTACGTAACTGTTTAAAAAGTCAAGACGAAAAAAGGTTTGAAGATTCTTTACTGTGACAAACATGATGAATACACAAACTACATAGCGAACGTTTTGTACAAAGAAGTTTTATATCGTATATGAATAAGCATCATGTAATTTATTTTTTCTCATAATATTCATGTTCTTTATAGATATAATGCATAAACACTTTCTTTTGGTCTCCATTTTTTGTGTTTTAAGATATTTGTTGTTATTAATTATTTATTTACATCAAATTAAATTTTGTCAAATAATATTATAAAGCTAACCCGCCCATCGGGTGGGTTATGAAACTAGTTGTTAATATGAGCATGTTGGATAACATGTCAAATGACTGATTTGAAACATTGCATATAGATATCAGGTGTATATAAGTTGAGATGTTTGTGAGCTAGTCGACATCGGCTCGTTAAAAACTCGATTTGAGCTCGATCAAAACAAGCTCAACCCCAAGCATAAGACGAGGCTCGTTTAAACAAGATATTATTTTATTTATTTATTATTATTTTCTTTTGGTAACCATATTTTATTTTTTCTTTTTGTTTTTTCGGTAATCATAATTTCCAACCTTTTGACCGAATAATTAACGGGGCTTGAACTTATCGTCACACAGACTCAAACAAGGTAAAAGCCTTCTTTTTCAGAAGGTTGGTCTTGTCACATAAAATTGTTTGCACCTAACAAAAATTGAATTTGAAACCTCATACATTTTAAAGTATTAGTCACAACCATTTTTGCCACTAAGCCAGCTCTTAAATGGTTAAACAAGATATTATTACGTATAAAATAATACTCCTTCCGTCCCAAAATAATTGTCCTCATTTGACTTTTTAAAGTCTTAATTTCTTTGACTTTTTAAAGTCTTAATTTCTCAACTTTGATCTTTAATATTTTTGTATGTGTTATATAATACTTGATGAAAATTATATCAATGAAAAACAATTTAAAAACTAAACCATTCATATATTTTGCATCAATTATTATATAACACAAACAAAAAAATTTAATATCAAAGTCGAAAAAAAAAACTTTAAAAAGTCAAAAGAGGACAATTATTTTAAGACGGAGTTACTAATAATATTAGAAGTTGCATCATTTGAAAATACTAAGAAACTCTAGACGACTTTTAGTTTGACCCTTTCTATTTGATTGCTTCAAGATAATAGATTCAAAGTACACAAAATACAATGTTGTGCTTACTTGTAGGCAATGTTGTAAATAGCGGCGTGGCGTTATTGGCGTGGCCAAGCCTCTCGCCTGCCATTAAAGCGAAAACTTTTATTTTATAAGGTGTGATAAAAAGTCTACAGTATGAAAATATTTATATATTCATATCATAATTCATATATATCAGGTTCTGAGCATGTGACATAAGGCGTGGCGGCGTAGCATGCCTTTATGACTCTTGGCGCGCTGCGGCCTTTTAAAACGATCTTGTAGGCCAAACTTGAAAATGAAATTATTTCGAATATGAGCATAATTATGATTTATTCCATAACAATTTATAAATAAAGGTCACTATCACAAAGTCCGTACGTTAACCTTAAACTTAAACAAAATAACCAATTCAACGACGACCCATATCATCGATTGATTTTGACAAATTCTTCTTATCTAGCACTTTCCTAGTAGCCTTTTATGTTACATCATGGCGTGCAAAAAATATTTACATTCATAGTAGGTTTTTGTAACACTAGTTTGAATGGTTCATTTTCGTAAAACAGTTTTCTGTTCGAAATTTCCACAACAATGTATGTACAATACCAACTAACCACGTAAGATAATTGTCAATAAATTAATGACCCCTCACACTACAAGTCATGATATTTAATTGATCACTCCATAGATTTTTGTCCATCACCTTCTCAATCATGGAGTGCAGAATTCTAGACCTTACAATCATCTCCGCAGGGGGTCTCAAGTCCATCAGCAAATACGACATATATGTTGTTGTGCATGGAACCGATGGCAGGGAGCTTCAAATTACCCCATTTCTCAGAAACACGGGTTCATCAGATCAACTCACGTGGAATTTTCCCATGAAGTTCACTATCGATGAGGCCGAGGGCCTAAAAGACAACCTTAATCTTGTAATCAAGATTATGGCGGTCAATTGGTTGACCCGAAAAACTTTGGGTAAAGTACGTGTGCCGATAAAAGACCTAATGGAAGGTATTAAAGATGAAGGGAAAGAGAGTCAACTAGTTACTTATCCGGTTGTTAATAGGAAGGCAGAACCGGGAGCTTCTATCACTTTTTCCTATGAGTTTGGGAAGAAATTTTTACATGAAGTTGAGGCGCCTTATACTAAATATGGTTCCAAACTCGAAAAAAGTAGATCATTCATGGAGTGCAGAACTCTAGAACTTACAATCATCTCCGCAGGGGGTCTCAAGTCCATCAGCAAATACGATGTATATGTTGTCGTGCGTGGAACCGGTGGCAAGAAGCTTCAAATTTCCCCAGTTCTCAGAAACACGGGTTCATCAGATCAACTCACATGGAATTTTCCCACGAAGTTCACTATCGATGAGGCTGAGGGCCTAGAAGACCGCCTAAATCTTGTAATCAAGATTATGGCGGTCAATTGGTTAATCCGAAAAACTTGGGGTAAAGTACGTGTGCCGATAAAAGACCTAATGGAAGGTATTAAAGATGAAGGGAAAGAGAGTCAACTAGTTACTTATCCGGTTGTTAATAGGAAGGGAGCTTCTCTCACTTTTTCGTATGAATTTGGGAAGAAATTTTTACATGAAGTTAAGGCGCCTTATACTAAACCTGGTTCCAAGTTACTCGAAAGCAGTCCAGAATTTGGAGAACTTCTTACTAGTGTTATTGAAATTGCATATGGAGGTTGCGGATGTGGTGGTGGTGGATGCGGTGGCGGTGGGTGTGGTGGCGGTGGGTGCGGTGGCGGTGGGTGCGGTGGTGGTGGTGGTGGTGGTGGTGGTGGTGGTGGGTGCGGCGGTGGTGGTGGTGGTGGTGGTGGGTGTTAATTATGTTTATAATTTGTTATGATCCTTTTTTAATTAATGGCTGATCGAGACCAAAGATATATGTATGTCAAAGTTCTTAAGTTTTATAGATAACGTTATACACTTGATCTTTGTCTAATTTTTTTGATATACTTTGTATCATCATACAGTAAACTACATTATAGATTGTATATATATATATATGCCTGTACAATAAATAAAAGCGAATTATATAAGCTTGAAGCCATATGTCACAAGTTATTTCTTTCCTTTTTTCTTGGAACGATATCTTACTGAAAAGATCAATCAAGAAGTTGTTGCAATTTGAATAAACGTTCGACTAAGATGTGATTAGACTAAAAATATGCACCCAAATTACATGCATATAACAATTAGGGTTTTCTAATATACATGCACAATTAAAGCAAAGTTCGATCAATTTCTTATCATGGTTTAACCTTTTTAACATCTACGAAATTTGTCCAAACAATTTTTTTTATGTCAATCATAATCTAATAATCAATACACAAGTTTATCACGAATTTATCTAATAATAAAGTAATCTCTCCCAACAATATCAAATATATATAACATCAATAATTAAAGTATATAATATCACAATAATGTTCTTTGAACAAGTCATCAAATTAGGGTGATAGAGAAATGTAAATGCAACCTTAATTATAAAATATTATCCATGACAAGAGCTTGACAATTGGCTAGCTTCAGTTTGTATTATATCTTGATGTATTAGCCAAGAATTTTCAATACTCATTCGGAAATTTTTAAATGTATAAAAGAATTGCCTCCTACTTTCAAGTTTCCTTAATAGATATGTAAGAGGTCAGTTTCCTTGAAGTCGATCTATATTTTCTTTTCTTCCATCCCAATTTATTACAGTACTATTATCTTTTTGATTCAATTTCCTGAAACTACTATTCTTCCAAAACCATTAAATCCTTCCAATTTTGACCTTATTATTTTAAATAAATGGGCTAATGACCAAGCCAACACTAACAAAATGACCAAGCCAACACCCTAGGTCGTGCTTCATAACAACTTCATTCTTCAACGAGTAGCAATGTAGCATTGTTATGTCTAACGAAGATATAACCATGAATCCCAGAGCCAAGTAAATATCATCTGTTGCAAGGCTCATACTTATGTCCCAACAATCATCGGTTTTCAGAAACATAGTTACTAAATTCACAATTAAAATCAAGAGTCCTCAAAATATCATCTTTGATTTAAAAAAACTATTACATTAGAACAAGCTTTGATACTCCAACGTGGCAGACTTCAGTTGTTTCTTGAATTCACCCAACAAACTTATCATTTCGTCGCTAATTAGAGTTAGCTTATGTTAAATTTTATGATTTGGGGACAAGCAATACAAACAAATATTCATCATCTCTGTATATTACCCTTCATTGCATTTACAGAGATGATGAATATTTGTTTAATTGTAATCCCCAAATCATACGTCTCATACTCTCATATAAAGGGTATAAAAGACATTATTTATGGATAATTCCATAAATTACGGGATTACAATTGATTAGTACATCACAAAATACAACTCATGCAAATTAATGAGGAAGATTTGGTCTTATCAAAATACACGTCTAACACTCCCGCATTGAGCGGAAGGACACCGGGCCACTGAGGCGGAGCGAATTCTTCAAACAAAGCGGATGGCAATCCTTTCGTGAAGATATGCGCATCTTGATAACGTGAAGGAACATGGAGAACCGAACGACCAAGAGTGACTAAGTCTCGAACAAAGTGAATATCGATCTCAATGTGCTTGATCTGTGATGTTGAACGGATTACACGATAAGTACAGCCTAACATTATCACGATGAGACAAAGCGTGGCGGAAGATAAAGGTGTGTAGCTCACGCGATGAAATTCCGTAACCAACAAGTCTCAAAGAATGACATTGGCAACCCCACGGTACTCTGTACGCACTAGAGCGAGAAAGCGTCGGTTGGCGCTTAGAGGACCACGGTAAGTTGTTGCCAAGAAATACACAATACCCAAGTCGATCTCTAGTGGTAGGACAACCATTGATACGCATCCGAATAAGCAACCAAGGATGTAGTAGAAGATGCAAATAATTGTAGCCCATAGTCTAAGGTACCCCAAACATACCGCAAAATCTGTTTGAGGCGAGAAATGGGGCTCTCGAGGTCATGCATATGAAGGCAAACTCTTGAGCGCATAAGATATATCCGGGCGAGTAAGGTGAGATCTTGAAGAGAACCCAAGACTCGATATAAAGTAGGATCGGATCTGGGATCACCATCATCCCCAGTTTAGACTCCGTGTCAGCGAAGTCCGGCCGGGATTACAATTAACCATATGTGCTCTCCAAAACCTCAATAGCATATTTCTTTTGAGATAAAACAACCTGAAGAATCACGTGTAACATAGATGCCCGAGAAAATAATTAAGTGAACCCAGTTCGTCATAGCAAACTCGATGTAAGGATCCTATAATCCGCTGCAACAAACTCTCGTAAGAAGGCGTGAGAACAATATCATCAACATACAATAATAGGTAGCGATATCATCCCCATGCGTAAATAAATAATGATCAGTCACAGCGACTATGAGAAAACCCAACCCGAGTGATATAAGATGCAAATCGTTGAAACCAAGCTCTAGGGGCCTGCTTCAATCCATATAAAGACCGCTGTAATAAACACACATAATCAGGATGCTCAGAATCGCGAAACCCGGGAGGCTGATGCATATAAACTGTCTCAGATAAGTCACCATGCAAGAAAGCATTCTTTACATCAAGGTGATGAATCGGCCAATGTCGAGAGGTAGCCAAACTCAGAACAGTCCGAATAGTAGCCGGCTTAACTACCGAACTAAAGGTCTCATCTACATCAATCCCCTCTAATTGAGTACTACCATTTGCCACAAGACGAGCTTTGTAGCGACTAAGAGTTTCATCAGCCAAATACTTATGGCGAAAAAGCCACATACATCGAATAATGTTGGTGTTCGTGGGTCGAGGCACTAGAGTCCAAGTTTTATTCTTAATGAGTGCATTGTATTCATTACGCATAGCATTTTGCCAATTTGGATCATTAAACGCATGACGATAGGACTTTGTTAATGGTGAAACTGAAGACACATGCATATTGAGACGCTCAGTAGGACGATTAGTCCCAACACGAAATCGTGTGACCATAGGATGAATCAAGACAGGGTTTGGGTTGTGAGGAGGGTTCGGAATAATTTGAGGAGGGTCCGGAATAATTTGTTGGTGCTGGTTTGCGGGTGGTGATAAATTTGGAGTATGTTGTTGGGTGGCTGGTGGTGATGGGAATGGTGATGCTTCATGGGCTGCCTCATGTTGGGCCGTATTAGGACTGGTGGGAATTGGTGTTGTTGGCTCATTTGTAGGTTGAGGCACAGTGGGTCGCACAACGGGAGCGGATGGAATGAATGGAGGATTTATATCGGGTGAGTTATCCAAAAAGTTGTAGGTGGGTGCCGATGTCGGTTTAATAGAACCATATGGAAAAACAGTTTCATCAAACGTAACATGGCAGGAGATAATTATGTTATTTGTGTTTAATTCAAGGCAACGATACCCACGATGATTTGAAGCATGTCCCAAAAGTATTGAGGGTGTGGCGCGTGGTTCAAGTTTGTGAGTTGGATATAAGTGAGGGTAACAAAGGCACCCAAATGCACGTAAAAGGCTATAGTTCGGGTTTTTGCCAAACAAACGGATATAAGGTATTTCATTATGAATGGCTGTGGAAGGCAAAATATTAAGTAAATGAACGGCCATATTGAGAGCTTCCACCGAATGTTGGTGGAAGGTTAAGCAAGAAAAAGTAAGGTCCAATTTTATTATTGGTTGTACGAACCATCCGTTCGGATTTACCATTTTGTTGGGAGGTTTTTGGGCATGAAAATCGAAACTGAATACCATTGTCAGCAAAAGTTTATGTAAGTTGCGGTTGTCAAATTCACCACCATGATCACACTGAAAAGACTTTATTTCACACTTAAACTGAGTATGGATATAATTACGAAACAACACAAATTTAGACAAGACATCAGTTATTAGCGGTGGATAAACCCGAACAAGCTGCGAATAATGATCCAAGAACAAGACATAATATTTAAAACCGAAAAGACTCGAAATGGGTGAAGTCCATACATCAAGGTAAATGATGTCAAAGCAAGCATTGACGACAGTATCTGAACTAACAAATAGAAGTCTAATGTGTTTGCCAAGTTGACAAGCATGACAAAGCATAGGAGGCTTCTCCTTATTACACGAAATAGAGTTATTTGACACAAGACGATGTAACACTTGGCCTCCTGGATGCCCAAGACACTGATGCCACGTATGTTGACTGATAAGGAGAGCTTGAGGATTGGGAGACGGGGTCGTGACAGGATAAAGGTCGCCCGTGCTATCACATCGGAGAAGAACCCGACGCATCATGAAATCTTTTACAGAAAAACCAAATGCATCAAATTCAACCGTGCAATTATTATCTCGAACATATATTAAATTTTTGACAATATGGGGAGTAATAAGTACGTTGTTTAGGTGAAGAGGTCGAAAGGGAGTTGGCAGAATACTATGACCCGTATTGGTGACAGGAATAGAATGCCCATCACCAACCGAGACGGACGGATACATGCACGTATTAAAAACATTACTAAGACTATTAACTGAATCATTAAGATGTGAACTCGCACCTGTGTCCATGTTCCAGGCTCCAGTAGTGGGGTCTTGAGGCGTCTCGGTAGTGAAGGCATGGGGTAAAGTTGTCTCCTGTCCCGGGAGAACTTGGTGTCCCGTTGACCCGAGTTGAGGGATAAGCGGGCTGTGGGGTACACGTTTGAGGTTGGTGTATTATCGGATGGGTAGAATACATGAGCCCGGTTGGTGCGCTAAGGGGTCTTGAGCGTATATCGCTTTGTGTCCATGTTCGAGCTCGATGGTGGGGTCTTGGCGTCGGTAGTGAAGGCATGGGTAAAGTTGTCTCACATCTGGGAGAACTTGGTGTCCCGTTGACCGAGTTGAGGGATGGCGGGCTGTGGGGTACACGGGCTGAGGTTGGTGTATTATCGGATGGGTAGAATACATGAGCCCAGTTGGTGCGCTGAGGGGGTGAGCCTGTTAGGCCGAGACAAAATCAGGTGGGGCCTGCTATGGTGTAGTAGTGAGGGGGTTGATTTAATGGGCTAACTGCGTGACCTGCTGGATAGATAAGTTGGACCTGTTGTAGAGTTGGGCTTGCATGATACACCACTGGTCCAACAGTAGGTTGTATATTTTGATATAGTGCACTAGGTGTTGTAGTAGGACAAATCGTAGGACCAATAGCACCCTTAGAAGTTGTACCTACAGAGTCTGAGAGAAGGATAACGGGAATAGCATCGTATCCGGTCATGGTACTGAATTAGGAAAAGAAAAAGAAAAAGCGTGGGCACGGGGTTTTGTTGGAGTGAATGATGTGTATATGTTGTTGTATAGTGAATATTCTTGTGAATATCAACAAATAATATGTGACCCAAAGCACACGATGACGAAATACTTGTCACAGGAACAAGTACTACTATATATTAAACCTCTTGTTACCAAAGAACAAGATCCTTTGCTTGTTACCTAAGAACAAACACGAACAAAAGAAAAAAAAATTAGGCTAGTGAGAATTTTGGATCGATGTGTTTATGGAGGCTTTGATACCATGAAAGTAAATGCAATGAAGGGTAATATATAGAGATGATGAATATTTGTTTGTATTGCTTGTCCCCAAATCATACGTCCCATACTCCCATATAAAGGGTATAAAAGACATTATTTATGGATAATTCCATAAATTACGGGATTACAATTGATTAGTACATCACAAAATACAACTCATGCAAATTAATGAGGAAGATTTGGTCTTATCAAAATACACGTCTAACACATTATCATCAACTTGATGTCAAGAATGCTTTCTTGCATGGTGACTTATCTGAGACAATTTATATGCATCAGCCTCCCGGGTTTCGCGATTCTGAGCATCCTGATTATGTGTGTTTATTACAGCGGTCTTTATATGGATTGAAGCAGGCCCAGAGCTTGGTTTCAATGATTTGCATCTTATATCACTCGGGTTGGGTTTTCTCATAGTCGTGTGGTGATCATTATTTATTCTGAGCGGGGGCGGATCTTTTTGCATTTTGTATGTTGATGATATTGTTCTCGCGACTTCTTCGAGAGTTTGTTGCGGTGGTTATAGGATCCTTACATTAGGGTTTGCTATGACAAATGCAGGTTCACTTAATTATTTTAGGCATCTATATTACACGTGATTCTTGAGGTTGTTTTTATCTCAAAAGAAATATGTTATTGAGGTTTTGGAGAAGCACATATGGTTAATTGTAATCCCGATCGGACTTACGTGACACGGAGTCTAAAGCGGGGATGATGGTGATTCGGTATCGATCCTACTTTATATCGAGTCTTGCGGGTTATCTTCAGTATCTCACCTTTACTCGCCCAGATATATCTTATGCAGTTCAGCATGTTTGCCTTCATATGCATGAACCTCGAGAGCCCCATTTCTCCGCTCTCAAACAGATTTTGCGGTATGTTTGGGGTACCTTAGACTATGGGCTACAGTTATTTGCATCTTCTACTACATCCTTGGTTGCTTATTCGGATGCAGATTGGGCTGGTTGTCCTACCACTAGGAGATCGACTTCTGGGTATTGTGTATTTCTTGGCAACAACTTACTATCGTGGTCCTCTAAGCATCAACCGACGCTTTCTCATTCTAGTGCAGAAGCAGAGTACCGTGGGGTTGCCAATGATGTTGCTGAGACTTGTTGGTTATGAAATTTACTGCGTGAGCTACACACACCTTTATCTTCCGCTACGCTTGTCTACTGTGATAATGTTAGTGCTGTGTACTTATCGTGTAATCCGGTTCAACATCAGCGTATGAAGCACATTGAGATCGATATTCACTTTGTTCGAGACTTAGTTGCTACTGGTCAGGTTCGGGTTCTCCATGTTCCTTCACGTTATCAGTATGTAGACATCTTCACGAAAGGATTGCCATCTGCTTTGTTTGAAGAATTTCGCTCCAGTCTCAGCGTCCGGTGTCCTTCCGCTTCGACTGCGGGGGAGTGTTAGACGTGTATTTTGATAAGACCAAATCTTCCTCATTAATTTGCATGAGTTGTATTTTGTGATGTACTAATCAATTGTAATCCCGTAATTTATGGAATTATCCATAAATAATGTCTTTTATACCCTTTATATGGGAGTATGGGACGTATGATTTGGGACTTATGCTTAGAAGTATGCTCCAAACTTGCAAAAACAGTTTGAAAATTACTTCCCAAGGGACATGCTCACCGAACTTATTCGGTTGTTTGAAAAGCCTGCAGCTGTTGAATTGTATGATTTGATAAGGGTAAGCAAGTTATGGTCTATCAACCTGAACCAAATAAGTACCCTCCTAAGAAGAAAGAGAATCCTAAGAAGGATCATGCTTGTCATCATTGCACGAAGGTAGGACATCAGAAGAGGAATTATCCGCTATACCTCGATGAGTCGCGAACAAAGAGGTATAAGAATGCTAGTAATGTTGCAGTACTTCAGGTAACCTATTTATGATAGAATTATTTGTATTTCTTCATAAAATAAATTCATGTGTATATGATACTGGATATGGTATTCACATTTTCAATACACTGCATTGACTTAGAGGTTCAAGGAAACTCGCCTATGGACAGCAATACATGCATGTGGGTAATGGAGCATATGCAGTCATTGAAGCTATAGGAACATTTGATTTAGTTTTTCCTTCAGGCTTAGTATTGTCTTTGAACAATTGTCATTGCGCACCTTCTATAACTAGAGGTGTTGTTTCTGTTTTCTTGTTAAAAATATATTGGTTTTATTCATACATTTACTGATTATGAAATTTCGGTTTCTTTAAATGGTGTTTTTTACTTTAATGTTATTCCAGTAAATGGTGTGTTTGAGATTGATATGCATGATAATGTGATTGATAAAAACAATTATGTTTTTAGCATCAATAATAAGAGAAACAAAACAGATTTAGATTCTTCATATCTTTGGTATTGTAGACTTGCTCACATAGGCAAGAAGCATGCAAAAGCTGCAATATGATGGGCTTTTGCAAAATATCAATGATGGATCATTTGATAAGTGTGAGTCTTGCATATCTGGGAAGATGACCAAGAAAACTTTTGCAAATCGTTTAGAATAGGCTTCTGATATACTTGGTGTGGTACATACTGGCGTATGTGGACCACTAAGACATGTGTCAAGGAAGGGTGCTAGCTACTTCCTAACCTTTACGGATGATTTTCAATCGTTATGGTTATGTCTATTTGTAAACATAAACATAAAGTATTTGAAACATTTAAGGTTTTCAAAATGAAGTAGAGTTGCAACTAGGAAAGAAGATTAAAGCTTTTCGATCGGATAGAGTTGGTGAATACCTAAGCCAAGAGTTTAAAGATTATCTTGCTGAGTGTGGGATTGTCCAGCAACTCACATCTCCATATACCCCACAACAAAATGGTGTATCTGAGAGAAGAAATCTTACATTGTTAGACATGGTGCGATCAATATTTAATCTTACAACTCTTCCTTTATCCTTTTGAGATTATGCTTTAGAAATTGTTGTTCGTATTCTAAATATGGTTACGACTAAGAAGGTTGATAAGACTCCATATGAATTATGGTATGGAAAAACTCTCAACTTGTCTTACTTAAAGGTTTGGGGTTGTGAGGCGTTTGTTAAACGTGACTCAGCTGATAAACTCCAACAAAGATTTGTTAAGTGTATCTTCATAGGATACCCAAAGGAAACAATGGGTTGCTACTTTTAATTTCCACGAAAACAAAGTAATTTTTGCTAGGTATGGAGACTTCCTTGAAGGGATCTCATATCTCATGAATTGATGGGAGAGTTTATGATACGGAAGATGATCATGAAGATACATCACCTACGAAAACACTAGCCAACCTCAGTAGAACACGAAGCTTTGAGTGTTCCACCTAAAGTTGAAGTGGTTCCCATTCGTAGGTATGTAAGGACTACGCATGCTCTTGAATGTCTATGTCTTAACGTATAAGTTGAGGAAAACATGTTAGGGGATCATGGTGAACCTGCTAACTATAAGGCTGCCATGGCTGATATTGAAAAGGACAAATGACAAGTCGCAATAAATGCGGAAATGAAATCCATAAGAGATAATAAAGTCTGGATTGAAGTAGAGCTTCCTCCCAATGCTAAAGTCATTGGAAGTAAGTGGCTCTTCAAGAAGAAAACTGACATGAATGGGTATGTACGCACCTATAAAGCTCTTCTGGTAGCAAAAGGTTTTACTTAAACTTTTGGAGTTAACTATGAGGAGACCTTTTCTCCTATAGCAGACATTAGAGCTATTGGAATTCTTATAGCTATAGCAGCGTATTATGACTATGAGATTTGGCAGATGGATGTCAAAACCACCTTCTTAAACGGTCGCCTAGATGAGGAAATCTATATGGCACAGCCTGAGGGGTTTGTGAATCCAAAGTTTCCGAACCGTGTATGCAAACTTCAAAGATCAATTTATGGATTGAAGTAAGCATCAAGGCAATGGAATAAGGGATTTGATGAGGAGGTCAAGAAATTTGGTTTCACTCAGAATCTTGATGAGCCATGTGTATATCGCAAAGCTAGAAGGAGTAATGTTACTTTCCTTATCCTATATGTTGATGACATATTGATCATGGTAAAAGACATTCCAAGTTTACAAGATGTTAAGTCTTATCTTGGAAAGTGATTTTCTATGAAGGATTTAGGGGAAGCAGCATATATTATAGGAATCAAGATCTACATAGATAGATCAAGGCGGTTAATTGGATTAAGTCAAAGTACTTATATCGATAAAATATTGAAGAGATTCAATATGCAAAATTCCAATAAGGGATATTTGCCGATGCAAGTAGAACATGGCTTAAGTAGTGAACTATGCGCTTCAACACCTGCTGAGGTGGCACAAATGAAAAAGGTTCCTTATGCTTCATTTGTAGGATCTATCATGTATGCGGTAAGATGTACAAGGCCTGATGTGGAATTTGCACAAAATATCACCGGTCGATATCAAAAGAATCCATGTGAAGCATTGGCATGTTGTTAGAACATTCTTAAGTATCTAAGGGCTACTAAAGATATGTTTCTAGTGTATGATGGGAATCGGATGCAAAATTGATGTTCTGAGGGTTTTGTGATGCATCTTTCCAAACGATAAAGATAATAAGAAGTCTTAGACGGGATATGTTTTTGTCGTTAATGGAGGAGCAGTAGACCGGAAGAGCAAGAAGCAAAGTACAACTGCAATGTCTATTACAGAAGCTGCGATGGAAGCTGTTTGGATTAGGAAATTCATTTCGGTACTTGGAGTTATGCCCTTAATTGAATTACCTGTAAATGTATATTGTGATAACTCTGTTGCAATAATATTTGCCAATGAACCTGGAGTCATGAAGGGCACAAAACATTTTCCTCGACGATATCACTATGTTCGAGAACAAATCGACATAGGAGAAATCAATCTACTCAACGTTCACACATATGACAATTTAGTTGATCCCTTCATGAAGCCTTTATCAAAGGAAAAGTTTACTCAGCATGCTGATGGGATAGGACTTCATTTAGCTAGTAGTTTCATGCAAATTTGTGATTAGTATTTGGATAAGTGATGTTATGAACAACTATTACTTTAATGAAATAAAATAGTGGTCATGTTTACTTTTCATTTTCTTAACATTATATCCTCTATTTTCATGTTTAATCCGTGAATGACTTGTGTTATTCTAAATAGTATGTTGTCGATCAATGATGTGGGAATGTCATTGAACTAAGACAAATCTGAGTTTTGATAGAATATACTTTAGTATATTGATGCGCGGGACATGCCAAATTCACATGATATTCAATGAATTAAATATAGGACAAATCCTAACTTAACATGATTGTACTTTATGGATCTTTGTCATTAAGTAAATCATGGATATTTATCCTCAGAATTGAGATACAAGATAAATGTTATGAATGTAGCACACTTGTGTGAAATAGTCTAACGCTATCCGTAACTGGTAGTAATAAGGGATGTTTTCAAAAGTGTTGTAAAGTTCATGAGTTTTGCTTGTAGTCAAGAGAATTTGTTTATTTGAATTTGTTTAAAAGTATAATACTATTTGGGCCCCTTGCAGGGTTGACAAGATGTTTGTATGGGCATAACCAAGATCTATCTGGAATACGTTCAGATGATTTGGTAATCTTGTTCAATCATATATAACGAGAAACATAATATTAACTTAATATTAGTAGCAAAAGGATAAGTATAATGATGAATCATTAAATGGTTTTTCCAAGAAACCATACTCGGTTCGATCTGGGGGCATTGGCGTGTTAAGCTAGACTAAACCAATTTCATTACTATATTAAGAAATATCCAAGTGGGAGCTGAAAGGTTTATGGATACTTTTACTATACGTATGACCGAGTTCGAACACGAGACTTCGGGATTAAACACATTACGTACGAGAATCAATGTAAGAATGATTAATATATAAAATGTTGTATTTAATTATTTAATCACGAATAAAACACTTAACGAGAGTTAGTATTAAATGAGGTCTGGTTAGCGGTCGTTAAATAACAAGTTAAAGGACCAAATATAAATTTAGTAATCGAGAAGGTTCTAGAACCCCTAGGGGATCCTAAAACCAGTCAAACCATATGGGCTAGGGCAATCCTACCCTAACTTGGACTCCAAGATTGTTTAAGTATAAATCAAACCCGCATATTCATTCTAAACTAATCTTGGTGACTTACAAACCTAATTTACATTCTCCTCTCCTTTCTTTTGTGCTTGGCCGATCGGTTCCTCCCTAAACCCTTAGGGTTCGATTTTCCAAGCTCAAAACATAGGTGTTTGGTTTGTTTGTGATCAAGAACCTAGCTTTTCGCATTAATTCGCTACTAATACGTGTGTACGAGAACGAAGGTCAAACACACTTGTGTTTGGTAATTCTTGGTGGTTGATTTGGGGTTATAGTTGACATTCACAAATCCTATATAATTAGGGTTTAGGGTTTTCGTGGTTCTTGATTAGTTGTATTGCTTGAATTCGCAAAATGTACGCATATACTTTTAATTCAGTTATTTCTTTACAAGTATTATTCTACTATTTTTGTCGCATGCTTTGATGATGTATATGTGTTTTATATAATTGTAATGAATGTTAAAACCCATAATTACGTGCAAATATGTTTGATTGCCAAACTAGTTTGCGCGCTTAGATTATTTAAAAGTTATGGCTAATAATGTGCCACGTCATATGTACGTGCAAAATGAGTTTGCTCACCATCTAATTTGCACGCCGGATAATTTAAAGTGACGTGAAATAATGTGACACGTATATGTTCTTGCAAAACACTTGCTCTCCAAGTTATTTGCACTCCAAGTGTGTGCCACATCATCTCAATTCAATATAAGTTTATGTGAAGGTAATATGATTGAGCAAAGAAAATTTTTCCTAGACTAATGCTCACCACAATATACACACCACAGATTATCTCACATGAGCTAAGTAGAAGTTTTACCCACAAACATTTTAGTTAGTGAGCTTCTCACACAACGAGGGATACCATTGAAACCGACAAAAGTTTATGAGATTACCACCACCAACGTGTTCTCCAACTTCTAAACTTGTAACATGATAACCTTCACCGATGATGTCTTTCACCTCCTTGCAACTGCTATAACTTCCCCTGCTCTTCTCTTCTATCAAAGGTTTGAAAATTGATGTCACATGACCTGGTGTAACATGAACATCCTTCTCTTCGTCTCATCGACCTTATAATTATCCGCTTACGATATCCTAGCGTCGGTACTAAGAGGTAAAATCAAAAGTTGTTGTTTAATCCCAAACAATCCATAAAGCGAGTGGCCTTCAAAGGCATGCATAGTGATATATGTTGAACTATTAACTACATAACGTTCTATTATGTTACAAACCATGCCTGTTGAATATAAAACAAAATCATTAAATTACTAAAGCGATCAACATAAACCATTAATGATATGTTTTACTACATCACAAAACGAGTGAAAACAAAAGTTCTTTGAGCAATAACATAAAATTATCTTACAATGCTTACCTCTAAAGAGCATCGATATCATATGACCCTTATTTGAGCAAGTTTGCATATATCTTCATATCCAATCTCTTGAATAACTCTCCCATCATAAACCCCCTTCTAAATCTGAACCTTCGCACAAAACCTATCAGTATTAACACTCAACAACCTCACATTCGACCCAAAATATGCACCATTCACAACTCACAACCCCACCAATTCCAGTTCCTTGACCATTGCTGAGAACTTCGTTGTAACTTTCAAGTCCTATGTCACTCTATCGAATCTTTGCTTTCTACATGTACATCAAACTCAATTCATAAACCAAAACACACGTACAAATTATATACATAAATCAACAATTATAAACATGAGGTATTTAAAAAATAATTAGCGCACCAATTTAACTAAAAAAACATGGAATCAAAGAACCCTCATGGAGATTTACTAACTAACTGGGTAAAGGGGATTACCCGATAAAATAATTTACTAACTAACTGAGAACCACCCATCCTTTTAGTCTATGATCTTCTTCTTTTCAATCTTAATTAATCAAATTATAGCCTCAATTAAACTCTAATTTTTATCCAAAATAAAACAAAATCAACAGAAAATTCGCAATCCTTTAAAAATCAAACTTAAAACAAAATCATACCTTTAGACCATTGAAAGCGTTTTTGTTCTTCTATACATGTTATCAAAATTATATTATGCAATAATAAAATTAAAACATATTCATCCAATTTTTTATTTAGGCTTCGATGTGAGTTTGAAAGAAAAATAATGTTTGTGTGGCTCAACTATGAATTGTTGTGGGGTTATGTTTGTCTCAAGTTTAGTTTTAGTTTGTGGATTACTCCTGCTTTTGAGGTTTTATTATTTATATTTGTGACAAATATAGTTTTAACTTTCGATTTTGTAGAAAAATGAATTTATTAACACTTTTGCCAAATGAGGAATTATTCGGTTTTTAATTAAGCGTGCTTAAAAGAAAAATAATAAAGAAGAATATTACTTAATAAGGAAGGTTAATTTTTTGAAATGTAAAAGTCACCTTGAGGTTTTGTTTTATTATCTTGGCGATCGCTGTGAGCGGAAATTTCAAGCGTCAGACGATTAACGATATGCGATATTGTGATAAATGTTTAGTGTAGCGTTCAAAATAGAGCGATGAAAGAATCAAAATGTAATTACAACGGTTATAACGTGAGATAATTCAACTTAAGTCAAAAATTTAACATGTATCAAAGAACAAACACAAGGCTAGCGGTGGGTCAAAGCCGACTCAAAGCGACCAAAATCAAAGCGAACCTAAAAGCGATTTTGAGGATAATATCAGCAGAATTGAACCGAAGTGGCTTGATCGGTTTCGAGTTTGTGTCGGTCGGTTCGGTTTGGTTTTGTTTAAGCGGTTTAGATGTATTTTCTCGAGGTTTGTTCGAATCAAACCTAGACAAACTGAAACCGAAAACCATAAATATATAAAACCGAACCGAATAAGACCTGTTAAGTTTCGGTTGAACCAGTTCAACGCAATTTTTCGATTCAATTTTTGATCAATTTTGCTCGGCCCTACACAAACATAAGTTTATTCCGTTTTCAAAATCATGATACAACTTTGTGATAATAATTTGTGACCATGTATATTACTATAATAAAATGACTAGAAATCTTGTGTCATTCTAAAAATCTTACATTCTTTACAACATTTTGTATAATATAATCAGTGTGAACATTTTTTTATATAAATAATAATTCTGCTACGTTAATCGTGTTACAAATAATTTAAAATTAATCGCGTATATAAGTGTGTCGATTATAATAAAACTTTACATATATTATCTTACAATGTTTCACTTTTTTTATTATAAATATTTTTTGCAATTTCTCTAACTTTTAGGTGTGGACGTTCAAAAAAAATTTAGCACAAATTAGAAATTTGGATAATATCTTGTGACTTATATGTGTAGAAAATTTATCATATTATTATTACATACGTGAGAAAGTATGAAATCAATAATTTTTCACATTCTTAGCGTGATAATTTGACCTTTAAAATGTGAAGAATTTAACTAGTTTTTGTAGTCATCCATGACTTTTTACTATTAAGGAGATAAAAAATTATGTACCAAAAAATATATGGGCACATGTAAATGTATAACGGTGACGATAGAAAATTAAAAATTCTATATGAATGGTAAGGCTACCCATAGTCGTGATACGGTCATCTGAGTCATCTTTCTCTTCTACTAGGTGTGGAGACAACGTCAGTTATCGCGATCGATGACCGGGTTTTTTTTCTTAATTCTTTTATAATTTTATTTTTATCAAACACCCAAACGGTAACAATCGGTCGAAAAATAGACCGATATTTATTTTTTCCCTTTCTCGACCCGACCTCCACATTAGGCATGACCGATTATAAAATCGGTCAATACAGTACATGACCGACCGATTTATTCTGATCGAGTGTACACAGCCTAAAAGGCTTGTAGACTTTTACATAGTTTTTGACTTATTTTGAAAATTACTCGAAGATGTTATTATTTAGAGCTAGATTTGTTGGGTAATCAATAATATTTATAATATTTGTTATCTCACAAGCTTTTCTTTTTAGTTGTTTCACTAACAAAAGCTATTTTTAAGCTGGTTTCAAATTTTAAAAATTGTTATTCATAATATCTCATAAAACAACGTTTCACATTTTTATTTTTTTTTATTTTCTTTTTCTTTATACTTACTTTGAAGCTTGTTTTTTTTTACTTCCTATATCTTTAGCATGAAAAGTTATTAACTTATTATTATTCAATATACAGCGTCTCAATTTTTTCAACAAACAGTTAATAAAAGAGAGATTAAACTAACTGTAACACATGTGTATAAAAATAAAACATTTACTCCTAAATCAATTTACAGAAAATTATTAAAAGGGTTCTTCTAAAATGGCCAGGCGGAGACTCGCGAAAAGAACGTCTGGGCCATAAAAATCTGACTTTTTAAATAAGTATATGTAGGTTCGGACGTCCTTTTTCGTAGGTCCCATGCGTCACCTATCTTAACGTCACGTATCATATTAAAATCCATAGAAAATGCAAACGGTAACCTGAAATGGGCCTGTACTAATAGCAGAGACCCGTTAGTACTTACAAAAGCCCAATTAGCAGTTCTAACTTCAATCTCAACCGTTGATTCAATTTTAGGTCATGAACTTCTTTTCCCTATAAATACCCAACACAAACGTTAAACCCTAGCACCATAAAACACAACAACAGCCACTTTATCCTAGATGTTATTTTGCTGGTGCATGGCCTTCCTCCCACATCTGTTCCAAAAGTTTCATATTCATTCGAAAAGTTTCATGTACATACTCGTATGAAACTTCTGGAAGAGTTCTGGGAGAAAGGTAGTCAATGTATCACAAAACACAAGGCCACAATGAATTTTCAAAGTAGCATTAAGGTAGTTAAAAGTATCATTCACATTAGTCATATGAGAATGTTTATTAACTTGTTTTTATTTATTAGTCAAATGATGTGCTTATTGGCTTTTTCAAAAAAGTTACTTTTTGGTTAACCATGTTGATATAGCTGAATTGTTATGTTACTACATTATGTAAAAATTTGTAAGTTATGTAAAAGGGTGTTTGGATTAGCTAATTAAATCAGATAAGCTGATAAGCTTGTAGCTTTTGGATGTCTAAGTTTATTAACTTGAGTTTATGGCTTTTTTAAGATTTGTATGATATTTTACTACACTAGATGTTACTTTTATTGTTCTAACTGTTTGATGTTTAGTATTGTAAAATTTATAGTATATAGTACTAAGTTATCCTAGAGGGTGTTTGGCTCTGCTTATTTTGTAAAACACCTTATATAGAATTAATAGAAATGTAACTGAGCTGATATATAAGAGGGTGTTTGGATTAGTTTATTTTCTAGGTGAATCACATGTTAGCTTGAAAGATAGAGCTTATTGATTTTTACAAATCTGAACAAGCCGATAAGCCCATAAGATCATCCAAACACCCCAAATGTCACCAACACAGCAACTTTGGTGTCTTGGTACCAAATTTGTGTCTGAAGGTGACGAAAGAAACAAGTCTCAACCATGTCATTTTTCTCGCTACAGGGTATAGTTTATTTGCTATAATACCTTAGTGAGGCTGTATGGTTGGGACTACATGTTGATATAGACAATTTCTTTATGTTAGTTTAAGTCTTGTGTTCTTGTTTGATTGGTTAGATTAGTATAAATATGTCATCTATAAAGCAAATAGGCTCATACTTATGCCAACTTTGTGTGGAAGATGACCAAATCAACAAAAGGCTTAGGTAATATTACTAATGAAATAACCTCTTTCATTTGTATGCCTGCCTTTGACATATACTTGTAATGAAATTACTGGAACCTACATTTGTATGCTGCGCTTGACATAAGAACGTGTTTACTATAAATGTTTTTGTTATAAAAGGGCAGTGATGAGAACTTAGGAAAGTCATGCACCACTCTGATTCAATGTGATTGATAAACTTTCTCCAGCCCATATTTTATTTCTGAGCCCTTTTATCTACTTTATATATTTTTTTAAAGATTACTCTTTCAAAGTAGGTTATTTTCAAAATCTGTAAGTTGGTTTTTGACAGTTAATATTTATGCGTTAGTTATATGGATGAGGATCCAGATGATGGGATCTCTTTATAAGAGATCAAACCATGATGCGGACCGTATAGCTTTATTTAGCTGCTGGGGATAAATATTTGGTTTCTGATGGTTCCTCTAATCCTTTAGAAGATTATACTTTGTTGGTATATTTACATGATCATTTTATTACTTGAGTAGTTACGGGTCTTAAAAAAGCTGCCCTGACCCGGACTTGACCGGAACCTGGCTAAGACTATTTGAGACGGGTTACCCTGCCCATCCCTATTCTAACCCGACCGACCATGTTTTTTATAAGTCATCTATAAAGCAAATAGGCTCATACTAATGCCAACCTTGTGTCGGAAGATGACCAAATTAACAAAGATTTCAAGTAATTTTACAAATGAAATAATTTCTTTCATTTGTATGCTTGCCTGCTGACATGTACTTTGAGATGATGCTATAAACCATTATTCCATAAACCTTTGAAGTGTTAACATCTGAGTGTTTTCTCACGATGTTTGTTTATAGTTTTGGTTACCTTTTACGTTTAAGCGTGATATATGTCATCATTAGAAAGTAGGATCCTTAATGTGCCAACTTTGTGTGAATTTGACTAAACCAATAAAGTCAATCAAGTCATGAATTTATGAATGAACTTATTACTTGCATTTCCTACAACTTTGTGATTTGTGAATTTAAAATTGTGTTTTTCAGAATGTTTGTGATCTTAATTT
Source organism: Chrysanthemum lavandulifolium (assembly GCA_022545495.1). Classification (NCBI taxonomy): domain Eukaryota; kingdom Viridiplantae; phylum Streptophyta; class Magnoliopsida; order Asterales; family Asteraceae; genus Chrysanthemum; species Chrysanthemum lavandulifolium. Next base: position 286,268,697 of record CM040238.1, on the reverse strand, counting down.
ACGGTCAAGGTTTCCAAACGGGTCCTCTTGCCAACCCTGATCAAAGTATGATGGCGCATTCAAGTTAGGACTACAGAATTGTAGTCTTAACGGCGGTTTCATAAATGAGGCGTTTCAAAGATTGACAAGTTCAATTTAACTTTCTTGACTTGTTACTTTGGCAAGACTACAATATTTGGCTTGAGTTGTGTCATACACCTTTAGATTTGAAGCTTTTTTAGTATATAGCTTGTGTAACGTGGTGTTGCGTCTTTCATATTTGGAAACTCGTTGAATTTGGTAAAGGTTCAGCTTAAATTGGAGTTCTAATTGTAACAATTCTTTATCATTCTAGAATGTAAATTGGCATAAAATATATCTATGAGCTCGGTACCGAATTGGTCGTACCGTATCGAACAGGATTTTGGTACGGTACCAGTTCTGAAAATTTTTACGTATTTTCTTTTACGTATGGGAGGGTTTGTCAGTGTTTGCCGTTGTCTTTTTAGATGTATTTCCCAGATATTTATAATCCCGTCTTTGCTTTTTAAATGTACCGATTTTTCCTCTTAAAATGCATGATAATGCTTTGGGAATTGTCTTCGTATTATGCGTGACCAATGCGAGAATATTCACCATTGAACAAGTAAGTGTAGTGCACCATAAATATTGGTTTAAAACACATCTCCCAAAACCCGATATTTTAAAACCAAAATGGTCCTATACTCTACAAACCTACATCACTATTCCTCTGACAAATGAAGAGAATACTACACTACAACTGCTTGGGGGTTGTACAACCCGATGTTGTAGCCACCGCATCAATTGCTTCAAGGATAACAATAATTTCATAAGAGTTATTTTGCAAAATCTGACTTTAAGAAACATAAGCCGTTTTTTATATTTTTTAGCCCAAGCTATAATTTAATAAAAGCCATGAGAGTCATTTTGCAACTTGGCTATGATTTTATATTGACATCCAAAATGAGACTAAGGCTTTGTTTACTAAAATAAGTGGTGTGGGCTAAAACTAACAGGTCATTGGAGCATCCCTTATGAATTGTTTAATTGGCATAAAGTCACTTGAGGGATATATGTGGAACTAAAAAAAAAAGTAGAATCGTGTCATTAAGGATGGGTAATTGTGGTTCTTGTAGAACGTAATGTAGGGACAGTGCAAGAAGGAATGGAAATAAGTTGTAGGAAACTTTCACTTGATTTCAGAACACATGACTGGAGGCCAATTTTTAAGATTTCATGACATAACTCCAAACAGTGCACCCTTGGCCTTCAATTATTACAAAACCCTTAAGTGGCTTAGGTTACTTATTAGAAACATGAAACTCATTATTAAGACAAATCGGTTAGGGTAGTCTAGTGGTAAAAGGGCTTGTGATTTATTACTTTAAAATGTGTGAGGTTTTAGGTTAAATACATGCTAGCTGCAAACAATCTTAAGTGGCCACGCCAAAAAATAAAACCTTTACTCTTAAATTAATTTAAAGAAAATTATTAATCCATAGAAAATGCAAACGGTAACCTGAAATGGGCCTGTACTATATCAGAGACCCGTTAGTACTTGTAAAAGCCCAGCTAGCCGTTCCAACTTCAATCTGAACCGTTGGTTCATTTTTAGGTCATGAATTTCTTTTCCCTATAAATACCCAACACAAACCTTAAACCCTAGCACCATAAAACACAACAACACAACACAGCCACTTTATCTAGATGTTATTGTAACTGGTGCATTGCCTTCCTCCCACATCTGTTCGAAAAGTTTCATATACATACTAGTATGAAGCCTTTTGAACAAATCTGGGAGAAAGGTAGTCAATGTATCACAAAACACAAGCCCACAATGAATTTTAAAAGTAGCATTAAGGTAGTCAAAAGTATGTTTTGTGCTAGTGATATGATAATGTTTATTAACTTGTTTTTATTTATTTGTTGCTGATGTTATTATTCATTTATGTATGATTTACATTAAGTATGTTGATATAAAAGGGTATTTTTTAAAAATTAGTATGGGGCTCTTAAGCTTATTAACTTGAGTTTATGGCTTATTTCTGGTTATAAGCTCTAAGGTGGAAAGCTTAAGTGCTTGGAGTGATGTGCTTATTGGCTTTTTCAAAAAGTTACTTTTGGGTTAACCATGTTGATATAGCTGAATTGTTATGTTAATACATCATGTAAAAAAATGTAAGTTATGTAAAAGTGTGTTGGATTAGCTTATTAAGTCAGATAAGCTGATAAGTTGTAACTTTGGGATGTCTAAGTTTATTTACTTGAGTTTATGGCTTTTTCAGATTTGTATGATATTTTACTACATTAGATGTTACTTTTATTGTTCTAACTGTTTGATGTTTAGTATTGTAAACATATATAGTATATAGTACTAAGTTATGCTAGAGGGTGTTTGGCTCTGCTTATCTTTTTTAAACACCTTATATAGAATTAATAGAAATGTAACTGAGCTGATATATAAGAGGTGTTTGGATTAGTTTATTTTCTAGGTGATTTGCATGTTAGCTTGAAAGTTGGAGCTTATTGATTTTCTAGGTGATTTGCATAAGGTCATCCAAACACCCAAAATGTCACCAACACAGCAACTTTGGTGTCTTAGTACCAAATTTGTGTCTGAAGGTGACGAAAGAGACAAGTCTCAGCCATGTCATTTCTCTCGCTGCAGGGTATAGTTTATTTGCTATATTACCTTAGTGAGGCTGTATGGTTGGGACTACATGTTGATATAGACAATTTCTTTTTGTTAGTTTAAGTCCTTGTGCTCTTGTGTGATAGGTTAGATTAGTATAAATATGTCATCTATAAAGCAAATAGGCTCATACTTATGCCAACTTTGTGTCGGAAGATGACCAAATCAACAAAGGTTTAGGTAACGTTACTAATGAAATAATCTATTTTATTTGTATGCCTGCCCTTTGACATATACTTGTAAAGCTGTAATGCACTTAATATAAGAACACATTTATAAAAAGGGCAGTGATGAGAACTTAGGAAAGTCATGCACCACTCTGATTCATTGTGATTGATAAACTTTCTCCAACCCATATTATATTTCTGAGCCCTTTTATCTACTTTATATTTTTTTAAAGATTACTCTTTCAAAGTAGGTTAATTTCAAAATCTATAAGTTGGTTTTGACAGTTAGTATTAATCGTTAGTTATATGGATGAGGATCCAGATGATGGGATCTCTTTATAAGAGATCAAACCATGATCACGGACCGTATAGCTTTATTTAGCTGCTGGGGATAAATATTTGGTTTCTGATGGTTCCTCTAATCCTTTAGTAGATAGATTATATTTTGTTGGTATCTTTTAATAACTCATTTTATAATAATCCACCTTTTATTATTTGAGTAGTTCTGGGGTGTTAAAAGCTGCCCTGACCTGAACTTGACCTGAGCCTGGCTAAGACTATTTGAGGCGGGTTACCCTGCCCATCCCTGTTCTGACCGGTCAAAACCCGACCGACCATGTTTTTATATGTCATCTATAAAGCAAATAGGCTCATACTAATGCCAACCTTGTGTCGGAAGATGACCAAATTAACAACGATTTCAAGTAAATTTACAAATGAAATAATTTCTTTCATTTGTATGCTTGCATCTTTGACATGTACTTTGAGATGATGCTATAAACCATTATGCCATAAACCTTTGATGTGTTAAGATCTGAGTGTTTTCCTTAATGTGCCAACTTTGTGTCGGAATTTGACTAAACCAATAAAGTCAATCAAGTCATGAATTTATGAATGAACTTATTACTTGCATTTCCTACACATAAATCGTTCTTAAACATGTTAATATCTCTTGTGATTTGTGAATTTGATTTTTTGTTTTTCAGAATGTTTGTGATCTAAATTTACGGTCAAGGTTTTCATACGGGTCCTCATAAGTTGCCAACCCTGATCAAAAGTCTGAAGGCGTATTCAAGCTAAGTTATGACACCAGATTGGCAAGTCTTAGGCGTTGTCCCAACCAAGTTCTATAAAATTCACGGTTTTATAAATGAGGCGTTGTGAAAGATTGACAAGTTCAATTTAACTTTCTTGACTTGTTACTTTGGCAAAGACTACAATATTTGGCTTGAGTTGTGTCATACACCTTCAGATTTGAAGCTTTTTTAGTAAATAGCTTGTGTAACGTGGTATTGCGTCTTTCATATTTGGAAACTCGTTGAATAAATAATTAATTTAAATTTGATAAAGGTTCAATTGGAGTTCTAATTGCAACAATTCTGTAGATAACCTTTTCAAAATTCATGAATGTAAATTGGCGTAAAATATTTATGAGCTCGGTACCGAATTGGTCGTACCGTATCGAACGGGATTTTTGGTACGGTACCAGTTCCAGAAAATTGTCGTATTCGGTTATATTTTTTTTTAACAAACCTAAGACCGTGATTTGTTGAGTATTCCGATGGGAGGGTTTGTCTCTGTGGGGTTTGTCTTTTTCCGATGTATTTCCGAAAACAAAACCGAGATATTTATAATCCCGTACTGCTTAGAAAGTCCCGGTCCGATATATCGGACCTGGTGGTATATGGTATAAAAATGCGTGATAATATTCTCGTGACTAATTTACAAGAATATTCACCATTGCACAAGTGTAGTGCACCATAAAAAAATACGTTTTTTCAATTCATAATTCAATTCATAATTCACCCCATAAGTAAAGATTGGTTTAAAACACATCCGTCAAAACCCGATATTTTTAAACCAAAAATCGTCCTACTTTACGAACCTAAGAGCAGAGAGTGTGGCTTCGTGGTTTGCCGTCGGTGAGTGGCCTCATTGCGTGGTTTCGCCGCCAGCGTCAGAGTCTTAATTTTGTGGCTCGCCGTGGTGACGACGAGAGAAACCATCCGACAAACATTGACATAAGTTTTTTCTTTTATTTTCTTTTTTCAATATATGTTGTATGTGTAATGTGTGTGTGTGTGAATGTGCAGGAAACGAATTAAAGAAGAAACAAATTTTTTTTTTTGGACCGGTTGGAATTGGGCTGCATGAGTTGGTTGGGTTGCTAAAAAATTTTATTAGTAAAATGTTTTTTATATTTTTAATTAGTGAAAACAAAAACTTAAAAAAAGATGAGGTAATTAATAAAGCTTTAGTGGTTGAATTTTTAAAAATTATATAGAATTAAGTGTAATATTATAAGTCTACATTTTTAATAACTTTGGATTATAAACAATCACGCTTATCTTTATCTTATTTATACTTTATATCTTAAAAATACAATGTATATGTTGTTTTAAAATACAACATATAAATTTACATAAGATTACAAGTATCAATTTTTCTTATATCGTTCGATAAGGCTACGTTTATTTCGTTTTTAAAAGTTAACTTATGTGACGTGAGTTTTACGTTTTAAATCTGGTAAGATTACTAAAAGCGGAATATAATTATCAATTGTAGCCGGGTTCTTTAATATAAAAATAAATATCTGCTGATTGTCTTAATAACAATGACTCATGTAATTAATTTATTTATATAAACATATCTAGAAAAACATTTTTAAAAACTTTAAGGGTATCTTTAAGCTTTATCAACGTTATGTCTTTATTAAACTTTGCGTCGTGTATGCAACATAATATCGATGGTGAAATTTAAATAACAACATCAACATCTTTGTTAGCTAAATAAAATAAAATCTTGAGTTAACTAACATAAAGTTTTACAAATATTTTACCAAATTTTAATGGATATTAAGGCATAATGAAAAACTCGTAAGTATTAGTTGTACTTATATCACAATTTTCATGGGCAAATTCTTATATGTGTATATATACTAAACTAATATGTTAAAATAAACTTGATTTATATGTAAACTTTGTGCGTGCACAAAATTTATAATTATATGCAGTTACCTTAAAAAAATTTTTGTCAAAACCCCGTGCGTGCACGGGTATTATAACTAGTTTTTAATTAAATGAATTTAATTTATTTGGAAAATTGAATAAAAAAAATAAAGTGGTAGTGGGGGGGGGGGTTTGTTGTGGAGAAGTGGGATGCTGATTTGACGCTGAGGTTACACTGATGAAGTGATGATGGTCCATCACGACACCTTCCCCTCTAAGGATGGGTAATGTAAAAGTAAAGTAAAATGTGATCTTGGTCTTACGGGTTATGGAGTCACGTCTAGTTCCGGTGTAATGTGAGGATGGGTAATGTGGGAGGCTCAACCAACAGGTCGTTGGACCGACCATCCCTTATGAATTGTTTAATTGGCATAAAGTCACTTGAGGGATATATATGGAACTAAAAAAAAAGTAAACTACACCATTCGTCCTTGTGGTATCGTTGACCATCAGTTTCGTCCTTTGACCAAAAAATTGCAGTTGGTCCTTAGCTGCGGACGTTACTCAGCGTTGGTCCCTCACCTTAACTAGTGTGACTAACGGGCGTTAAGCCTTTTTAAGTGAAGGGTATATTTGTCTTTTCCCACCCTAACTTTCCCCATTTTCTGCTTCTATCTATAACAAAATAACAAAATCCATCATCATCTACATCCCCAAATCATCAATTCATCACCATCACCATCTTCACCATCTTTACCCAATTCATCACCATCAATTCATCAACATCTTTAAACACAATCATCCCACTCCTACTCTAATTTGACACACAATAATGATCGTTAGGATACATATGACAGTAACACATGACAAATATTAAATTCGAAACACTAATGATTTATGCATATGCATTTTAGCAATGAGACATAAGTTTATTACGAGTAATAAATAGAAATACCAATAGGAAAAACACAAAAAACCTAAATGAGAACAAAACTACAACAGGTAGTCGTAAAAATATTGATACAAGTTGCTTCAAACAATAACATGTGACCTTTGATACAAAAAAATCAAGAAATTCAACTTATATACGAAACCTTTTACACACAATTTTTGAACAAGATATATATAAAATGAAAAGACATCTTCATCATCAAAAAAATTACTCCGTAAATCGAACACATATTGGTACTCTAATATCTGATACTTCCCAAATCCACCAAAGATCGATATCAAAGTTACAATATCTAATACTTCAAGACCTACCAAAGATACTCATACGAACAACACTCGAGGCGGTTGATAGAGGAATAACATCATCAATGACCCATTTATTTTACAAATCTAGCGGTCGTATAGTGAAATACTCGTCGGAGCCGTCATTGATCCGGTGTGGTAGATCGCTGTATATATATGTGAGACCTTTTAAGGCAACCTCGAATATGGGTTTCGTTTCGAAGATCTCCTCGGCGATTGGATCTGAAAACAATCGTGTCCGATCCGTACGGAGACAAGAAAAATCATAGTGGCTATGGTTATATTTGTTAGTAATGCAATCGCGTCTGAAAACAATTGTTAAATAATAATAAGAATCTGATAAAAATGAAGATGGGAATAAAGATGGGATTTGTTTTTGTGGAAAGAGATATAATAGTTTGATGAAAATGAAAAAAAGATAAAACATATAGGATATAAGAGTTTGGTAAAAATAAAGATGAAGAAGATGGGGTTATGGTTGAAGATGAAGATGATGGTGATGAAAGTGTGTTGTTGATTTTGTTATTTTGTTATAGATAGATGCAGAAAATGGGGAAAGTTAGGGTGGGAAAAGACAAATATACCCTCCATTTAAAAAGGCTTAACGCCCGTTACTCACGCCGGTTAGGGTGAGGGACCAACGATGAGTAACGTTTCGCAGTTAAGGACCAACGATGCAATTTTTTTGGTCAAAGGACGAAACTTGATGGACAACGTATACCACAAATACGAATTGTGTCATTAAGGATGGGTAATTGTGGTTCTTGTAGAACGTAATGTAGGGACAGTGCAAGAAGGAATGGAAATAAGTTGTAGGAAACTTTCACTTGATTTCAGAACACATGACATGAAGCCAATTTATAAGATTTCATGACATAACTCCAAACAGTGCACCATTGGCCATCAATTATTACAAAACCCTTAGGCTAGTAGTGGTGACCTGGATCGACCCTGCTAAATCAGCTTTCTCTCTTCGACGACCTGACGACAACTTAGTTGACGGGTGAACCCTTCTTTAATTTGAACCCTTCTTTGATTTGACGGGTGACGTCTCTTCGACATCGTCTTCAATACTAATAGAACCGTGCCCCGAACCTTGGCCCATCGAAGCATCTTGAGTCGGGTATTGTTGTGACGTATAGTTTAGAGGGTATTCCATAAAATCATCAAAATCCATATCAAGATTAACACCATGAAGCGGTGAAACGATTGATTTGGTTGGGAAGATTGGGAGAAATCCATGTTAGGATGATATGACGACCCGCTTTGGTGATTGGTTTTGATTGATATTAGGGCGACCGGTGGGAAATATGAGCGATTGACGTAAAATGGGTTTTGATTTTGGTTGAGTTATGGTAGTCTTGTTTGATATTCAAAACCGGTTTTCGGCGAATACCTCGATTTTGTGGTGGTGTTACCGATTAATTCAAACGGTGGATCCGGTGAGAAATTGATTCTGGGCATTTTGGGAAGTCGGGATCGTCGGTTTTGATGTGGGAGTCTTTCTTTGTGACATGATGAGAAGTTGTTTGAATTGTGTTTGAAATTGTGTATTTAAAAATGTGTTTGAGGTTGGTATTTATAATGTTGTAAAAAGCAGTTGGAAATTTTGTCCACAAGTGAGATGTATACTCGGTCGAATCCACAAACTAGTTCGTCCCATTTTGCTCGCTCGACCGAACACAATCGATTCCATACGGTGGGTCAACCGACCTCAACCGGTTGGTCGACCTCCCATTGCTACTAGCCTTAGCCTACTTGGGATACTTATTAGAAACATGAAACTCATTATTAAGACAAATCGGTTAAGGGTAGTCTAGTGGCAAAAGGGCTTGTGATTGTCACTCTAAAATGTGTGAAGTCTCAGGTTTAATACCTGCTAGGTGCAAACAACCTTAAGTGGCCACGCTAATCTCCTTAAAAGGGAGAGCTTTACCTGGTTTGAGTCTGTGTGGCGGTGGATTCAAACCCCGTGGATTAGTCGGCCAAAAGGTCGAAAATCATGATTACAAAAAAATAAAATAAAAATTCATTAAGTGGTAAAAAGACTTGTGATTATCACTCTAAAATGTGTGAGGTCTCAATTTCAATTCTGCTAGGTGTAAACAACCTTAAGTGGCCACACCAATCTCCTTAAAGGAGGCTTTACTGGTTTGAGTATGTGTGGCGGTGGGTTCAAACCCGTAGATTAGTCGACCAAAGGGCGAAATCATGATTAAAAAAAAAAAAAAAAATTGGTCTAGTGGCAAAAGGGCTTGTGATTATCACTCTAAAATGTGTGAGGTCTCCAGTTCAATTACTGATAGGTACAAACAACCTTAAGTGGCCACGCCAATCTCCTTAAAAGGAAGGGCTTTAACTGGTAAATTAGTCGGCCAAAAAGTCAAAAATCATGATTAAAAAAAAGAAAAAAAAAAGATCCATTATTAAGACATTTTTGTAGATTTTTGGATCATCCTTTAACACGTAGTGCTTGATACTAATAAAAAGCTCGTAAAATATAGGGATAATGATTTGTAAGGGAAATAACTTGTCATCATTATTTCTTTCGGTATCAAACTTTTTTTTTTAAATACTTAATTTTCAAATTCGGTTATTTTAGGTAGTGATGACCATTTCACCTTTCAAATTATATAAATGGTTTTGTGGTTTTGCAAAATTACATTCACCGTCCCTAAAAGTAAATTACATAAATGGTCTTTGTGGTTTGGTGACAATTGCATCAACCATCACTAAACTTTACTTTTTATCCACTATTTATGGTTTTGACACATTACGTTTTTATATACATTTTATTTACGTTTTTATCTACGTTTTTATTTACATTTTAAATTGAAAAAAAGTCCTTGTGGTTTAGCCAAATTGCACGTTTCGTCCTTGTGGTTCATTAAGTGCAAAATTCATCCATTTTTGAGCAGTTCGTCCGTTTTAGTCCTCCGACATTGCAAAAATCATCCTTGTGGTTTGGCGCCCGAACCACGGGATGAAACATGCAATACGGAGGACTAAAATCGGTCGTAACAGCAAATTAAGGCGATTTTGCACTTTCGGAACCAGCGGACGAAAAGTGCACTTTGGCCAAACCACAAGGACGATTTTGCAATTGCTCTATACTTTTTATATACATGTTTATCTATGTTTTTATATACGTTTTTATCTACTTTTTTATCTACGTTTTTATATATGTTTTTATCTACGTTTTTATATACGTTCTTATATACTACGTTTTTATCCATGTTTTGTTTTTATATACGTTTTTATCTACTTTTTTTATCTACGTTTTTATATGTGTTTTTATCTATGTTTATATATACCTATTTATCTACGTTTTTATATACTTTCTTATATACGTTATATATGTTTTTATATACATTTTTATATATGTTATTATATACTTTTTTATTTACGTTTTTATATACGTTTTTATCTATGATTTATAAGAACTCGATCAATTTTCACAGTATATAAAAACGTAGATAAAAATGTATATAAAAACATAAATTATATAAAAACGTAAATAAAAACATATATAAAAAAGTATATAAAAATGTATAAAAACGTAGATAAGCGATATATAAAAGTGTATGTAAAAGCGTGAATAAAATATACATAAAACCTATATAAAACATATATAAAAAGCGATATATATATATATATATATATATATATATATATATATATATATATATATATATATATATATACTAGTGTCAAAACCGTCCGATGGACGGGTATGACTTGTGATTTTATTTTATGATTTTGTGGATCAATATATACTATAAAGTAATTAAAAGTTAAATGAATGGTTAAAGATCTATAATTGATGTTTATCATAATCCATTAAACGACTTAAAGCGGGTAATAAATTTGATTTGTTTTTTTAATTTTTTTTTTCTATTTGTTGTTAATTGTCTGTGTTTATTAAAGAAAAGGTAGAATGTGTTTATGTCATGTTTGTCGATATAGTGTGAACATATGTTTTCGTATGAACCTAATTTCTCAAATGTCCTTAAGGATGTCCATTATTAATGAGAACACTAATAATTAGATTCCCAATGAAGGTTCGTATTTATGTTATCGTTTTTTCCGCTTTTAACTGACCCAATACATAACGTATTGAAAAATGTAAGTTTTATTATAGTTGTGATACGTCTAGTGGTGCAGAACAAAGCGTGTAAATGCAATGATAGTTCATCTCGAGATCTGATAGCTGAAAAACATGAGATCTTAACAGGTCTGTAGTAGCGTCATAAATTCCAGTAGTGGAATGAATGTTAGATCTAAGGATAGAATATTCTTCCTCCTAAACGAAGACTTTTGAACCTGGACTTATTCTAAAGCGTGTAAGCGGGATGTTTGGGTTTTGAAAATATGCTGGAAAACATTTAATATCGAGACCAGTTGAATGTTGTCATGAACATAATCAAGAATAAGACTCAAAATCGGAAGGATAACCCGTGGCTTAAATGAGTATCAGAAGTGTATGTATTCAAAATTACCTTCATTTCAACTCCAACAAACAACATAACTATAGCCATTTCAGATGTTTATTTGAATACCTGTAACTACAAAATTTAATACTGTCAATATAAGTAGCAACAACTGATGAAAAATCAACTTCATCGATGTCATTTCTTTGTTTTCTTAAGCTTTTCTCCTCTTCTTGGGAGTATCGACATTTGTGTCATACGCTCCTCAATTTATGTGTTAAGCGGGTTTAGAGACATATCATGTGCATCATCTTCTTCACCTATCTTGTTAATCTCGGTAGTATTTATTACGATCCGTGTCGACCAAATCTAAGTTTGATGGGGTTGTATCAGTATCATATCATTCATATGTGTATGTTGTGCATCAGTTTCATACATTTTTTTGAACTTGTTAGACTCTATATGAAATGTCATGTTTTGATCCATTACCAAACCCCCCATTTTGCAACCTCTTAAGTAATAAATGTAAATATATACCTGCAAAAGTTCTTTTTTCACGAGACGCTTTCCAGTGGTGAAATTGTTTTACTATAGTGAAAGAAGTCGGGTAATTGTAAAGAAGTTTTTCCAAAAAAAATTATATAACATACTTGTGCATTCATATTGGTTCCATCCATGTAAACCTGACGTATGTTGTCATGAATAATTTTGCATATCTCGCCGATACCCTCATCATAAACTCCATGAATAGCTTTCTAATAAAGAGTAAGGTAACAAAACAAAGTAGCCCGTGAATTCCGTTTTCTTTTCGGCATCAATTCTCTCTTCTTGAATTTCATGTGTGTGAGCGTAGAAGTAACATTATAAAAAGATAAATAATTTTCTATAGCAACAGTAGATACCAATCACCAATGTCCTCTTCATTGTATAGAATTTCTAAAAATGCATTCCTCTATCTCAACTGTTTTCTCTTTATTTGGGTTGGTTCACATGTAGTTAGTAACTGTATAAAGACATGCCAAAATGACTCATTGGCTCTACTTCCAAATCTGTTATAGTCTTGAGGGGCATGAAGTTGAATCTACGCACCAAACTATTGAAATCATGAAGAAATTTTTTAACAAAAATGTTTTTGTAAAATATGAGCCGGGTTTTAACAATACAATATTTGGGTTCCATTTCACGGGACTATAACATTGCAAAGTCAGATAAATTCACTCTTCAAGCCGATCCTTGTAGTCCTCAAATAATATCATCTTATCTGTGGCTGTATCTTTTTACCGTCAATCGAGTTAAAGGAGATATACACATTAGTAGACATTTTTTGTGTTTTATCAATTGGGATGGTATATGTAGTGTAGTTGTTATCGTAGTGTTAGGTAACTAAAGTGGGTAATTTACTTATCAATTCAAGCGGGTGCAATTTAGTAGACATTATGTGTCAAGCCATATCCTGTTCGATCAGGCTGCGAACCATAGTACTTTGTAGCATAGATTCTTTTAGCATTGTTCTTGTACATATATACACACATTGCTAGTGCGTTGGATATATAAAGACATTGGTCAGATAACTGCTCACATATGTGGAAACAATTGTGATAACGAAATTTAGATATCGTATTACACATCATATTTTATAGCAAAAGTAAGTTTAGATATACACATTAGTAGGCACAACAGATGTGTTTAAAGATTGAGCGTGCCTTTAACAAAAGTGAAAAGCATATTGTTACTGCATACGTAGATTCTTTTATACATGATTGCTATTCATTATACTACGACATGATTCGATCTGTGCATGCGATTACCTGGTACAAAACTTGCTACATACACGAAACTATGTTACGGGGCGGATCGTTGTTGCTAGTCCCGTTGTTTTGTTTTTGGCACTCGAGCTGCGTCATTATTTTTATCTTCAAATAGTTTATACATAGCTTTAGGAGCAGAGACTTGTACCCACTCGCTATGTTCTTTTGTTGGTGTGCTGATGCATGTGGCATCTCGTTTGTGAAAGCAGTTGTTTGGACAGGATCGCTGGAAGTGCCCACCGTTATTGTACTTTAAATCCAAATTTTGGATCTTCTTATTTTGATTCAACTCAGGAGAATCTCAAAGAATGACCAATAAAAATATCAGTATAAGAATGGACATAGAGGTCAAAATTTCAATCCATGCACTTAACAATTATCTCAAATGGTTCTAATGTTAAGTTTAAAGGGTAACGGGTCAAATGAATCAAAGTTGCGAATAGTTTCTTTTGAATGCATAATAATAATAAGTAAATAGAATGCATTAAGAAAGAAATCTCATTTACCTCTAGCTCAGACTTAGGCTGATGTCACATACTCACATGCTCAATTTCCGTATCACGGGCAAACAAAGGAACAGTAAAACATTGTCATTCCAGTTTGCCATGACAAATCCATGGTTGCCCTTCTTTTCCTCCTGAAATGTAACCAGGTTATTTTGTGTATACTCTTGAAAAGGATAATGACAATTAAGTATAAAATAAACTCCAAAGATGTTTGCTAAAACTGTTCGTATGCAAACATGGAACACAGGGATTTCTCCTTGACCAACAGTCAAGTCTTGAATATTCTACAGATACTTAAACCTGAGCATTTTGTCATACTCAAACATGCAATCAAGCCTAAATTGTGTCCACTGGCCATAAGCGTTTACATGGTTGGTCCTTGATGGGTTCTCGCTGTGATGATCCATCCTCACAGCCATCTCATATTCAACACCTTGGTGCCTTATCAAGACTTTACGGTAACCATGCATTGGATGATTATCCTGAAAAGATGATGGTATGGCCTGTTCAAATTTTACATTGAGATATTAAAATAAAAACATCTATAAAAAAGTGATGCAGCAAAAAGAAATTTGACAAACACACTCACCGGTCTTTGCTTGTCAAGAGTAAAACAAAACCTTTAATTAAAAACATGCTTCATCTCACCACTGGCCACAAGCATATGTGATGCATCCTATTATCACCTACTATTGAAGACACAAATATTAAACATGCAAAGTATATCCCTATATGGTTGCCAACTACAAAACTCTCAAACATCCAAAACAAAATGATTATCTTACTTTTTCAACTTCAGACAAAGGCCGCTATCTTTTCTTGAGGTTTGTAACACCAAGTTGTTGCAGGGCGACCATCAGAGTGAAGAGCCTTCAGCATCTGACTATTTCTCGATTTCATGCTCATAAGCATCCTTTTTTCGTCTTTCATGTTAATCTGTGGGATAAATATTTGGTAGCCAACTTATAGTACAATAAGCATTAAGTGTCGATCGTTGGACCAAAAATTTAGTAACCTATCGTAGGCTAAATATAGTGAACTGAAATCACTAATTCAGATTGTAGATGAAGACAGGGTAAGTCATATGGTAGCTTGATAGGTGCTACATAACTTATGGTATAAAATTATGCACAATGACATATGTCGTACGTTTGGATTTGTTTAGGTATGTGACTACTGGAGCAGTTTAGCTGAATGTAGTGAAGTCTCAAATGCTGGAAAAGTTGCAGGAATGAAACCATTTTTAACAGATACGATGAGGAAGCAAGAATGGATTTGAAAAAGCTACCAAATGTTTAGATTACACCAATAAGACTATAGAATATACAATTATATCCTCACCCTTTTAAAAAGCTTTATATTAGGCCTGCCAATAAGCCCTCTAAATAACCTAATGTAAAGTGCCCCTTTAGGATGTAACCCTTTTCATGATCCTGAACTTACTTTTGAATTCTTCCAAGGATTCTGAAGTTATTTCTTGGTCTAAGAATTTCTTCACAGTGACAGCAGTTCCATGGTAGTCACAACAGTACACCTCTCCATAAGAACCCAATCCAATACATTCACCCAACGTGATATCCTCCCATGCTATTTCACAATCCGCTACATCCTCAAGGGAAACTTCAAATAATGTACTTTCATTGCCCGCTGACCTATCTGACACTCTCTCATCTTTTTGACTTATATGACATTGTGCTTCTGTATCTTCATCCATTCTTGGAGAATCCAACAGACTATAATTTTCATTATGTGAAGGACCCGCTATCTAATACAGCTTTGCAATAGAAACAATCGTTGTTGCCACGACAACTACTGTAGTCACTGTGGCTGCAGCCGCTGAGTATGAAAGAACTTTCATAAAACTTGTACATTGTGTATAAAGGTGATACATATAAGTACATGATATAAACGCTGAGGATGATACAAACAACTCACCAGACGACAATTGTTAGGGATGTTCTGCATCCGAACTGGAGATACTATCCGCAATTCTCTCGCTGCGAACCGATAGGTGAAACGTTAATGGTAACAAATGTAACATATAGTAATTAGTGTGAACCTAGAATAATCAAATGTATGTATTACTTTTCCTTGCAGGACGCGCAGCTTGTGGATTTCGGATGGAACGACGAAGCTATTTGGCATATCTCAACTGAAATCCAAACAAAAATTAGCATAAACACTGGTTCCATATACCAACTTACAGATAAGTAAGTCACATATGTCAGCTGACAATTTACCGTTCAGTTTTGTTTTATAACTGTTAGTATTGGCAACTGATATTGCTTCATCCGTGTGATGCGGAACAGTTTCAGAATACGATGCGGGCATATCTTCAATGACAACACCTGCAAGATCAACCGCTGCTGTTCCAAAGTCCATAGCTGCAGATACATGTAAATACTTATACGAATTAGCCCTCCAAATCCAAATAACGTATGTACATCTATCTGTAAATACTAAAATTCCCGAAAATTATCAAAACCATGAAAAATATGTTATGCCATACACAATGTTATCAAGCTATCTGATTCAGCAATACATATTAGTTTATAGTTATTATGTTTAAGTAACAAGTGAATGCCATGATGTTAAGATTCAAGAACACAAGCATAACCTGGTGAGAGGAAACTTGGAAGAAAATGCGTTATGATAAGCTCAATCTTGTGATAGGAAGAGGCACTTTTCCTAACCCCTAATCAACTTCAAACAATGTCAAAGTGCCTCTACCCAGCACAGT
Organism: Chrysanthemum lavandulifolium; assembly: GCA_022545495.1. Taxonomy (NCBI): domain Eukaryota; kingdom Viridiplantae; phylum Streptophyta; class Magnoliopsida; order Asterales; family Asteraceae; genus Chrysanthemum; species Chrysanthemum lavandulifolium. The sequence continues at coordinate 286,252,152 of CM040238.1, read as the reverse complement.
AGATGGATATGATAGGATCGGGTAAAGTATGCAGAGATCGCGAGCGGGTAGTCCCGTGCGGTGCATGATAGCATGTTTACCGACATTGACAATTTGAGCTTGACCGGTAGAATCAAGAAGTCGCCATGGTCTGACTCCTGTGGCCTTTTTCCAAAGACCAGGCCCTTCAATGTTCAACTGTGATGCAGTACAAAGTCAAACATGTCGTCTTCCTGTGTGGCGGCGTACGCGACTTTTACAGGAGGATGAGTGACCCTCATAGGGTTACAGTCTTGATCAAGCAGCAGGCGATCGCCGTCACTGACACTGACAAAAAAAAGCATGTTATGACTTGTTTCTTTCAACAAATTTACAGATATTAACACTTATAAATTTACAATATCAATTATGTTTAGAAATATCTTCCAATGTAGTAAGTCACATGGAACTCACCTCACTCTAGATGTCAAGCTGCAGAATAATATCCTCCTGTGAATGTCAATTACTTGAATCAGATTTTGCATGTTATATATGATATAGCCAAAGTATTCTAACTGGATATATGAATTTCTAACGTGTTTATGTTCCCAAACACATTTCTAAGAATGAGAAATTCAAGAATAAGAAACACTCTAATTATAAACAAACTTAGCAAACATCGAATTAGTATAAAACCTAAAATGAAAAATATAGAGAATCCGCTAATAGTAAACAGTACCTGCAACCTGCAACACATGTAGAGGATACTGTATCACAAGGCTAGAGAAGCATATGGATTTCAGCACTCAATGGTAAAATATCATGAATTAGAAATACACAGGAGATATGGCATCTAAAAGCCACCTCTGGAGCCATCCATCGGTATGACCCCATTTCTGATGTCATGACACCAGTCTGAGCCTTCACTCTCGCAACACCAAATCAGCTACCTTAACTCCCTAAAACCTAAGTATCTCATAAGCTCCAACTCAGAATCATGGTAAAGAATCTGAACAATCCTATTACGTAAGTTAAGATTATAACCTTTGAATATAGTATACATGACTGGGTGTATTCGATTATTAAGTATTAATGAAACATTATCAATCTATGCGGGGAAAAAAAGTTTTAGGCCAAGCCAACACGGTCTGTTTTGACACAAACAAGGGAAGACCCTATGAGGTTAACCAACATAACCAACCTGCCCATTTTGCTAACATCAAAGAAAAGGTTACCAACATATAGCTACATTAAAATGAACTTCAGATCTTACAGCACAGTTGGTTATAGCAAGCTAACCCCTCAAGCATTGCGCCTGACCCTAGAAATTGGAAAGATGCATGTCCTATGTGTTTAAAATCCACAGAAGGATTAAATGTTGTTAACTACTATAGAAGAATATAAAAGTACTTTAACGTGCATGTCTTGTACTTCCCGTACACCACCATCGTGAAAAGCTTTTTCAAGCTCAAGCACAGTATGTTTAAGCTTTTACGCATCAGCAATATTTTTGAGTGAGACAGTATAAGAAGTCCTACACTTTGTCTGGTTTTTTATCATGTTAAATAAAAATACCCATTAGACCAAATTGACCATTCCTCTTTAGCTGAATGGGGCCGAATTCTACCTCTATGTCGGAATAAGCTGATTAAGGCTTTAAAATCATACCCTTTGTTGTTGTCTTTCTTTCTTTTTCTTGCCTTAAGATCTTTTATTCTTCTAGATTGGAAAGAAGTCAGATTTGCATATAATGGATATGATATAAAAGAAGGTCGGAAATAACAAAAAATTTCATATTAGTAGTTAACTGAATATACCGTACTCCATTATAAGTGAACTCAATGACTCCCTCATGCTCTGAGCAGTTATCTTACATGAAGCGCTCTGAAACATTCATTGCTCTTCAGCAAATAGGTTCATCAAGAAGCATGACACTTAGTGTTCATAAACACAGCATGGGCCAAAGCATTTTTCATTGCCCTCTTTTGTTTTCTTTGCTTTCATCTACCTGTTATAACCAAGACTGATGTAAATCTCAGCTGCACGTTTTTAACCAATAGATGCATCCATGGCATCTAAACGTTCATAGATACAATCAATTGTTTCTCAACCCATATATAAATGATCGTTGTTTGTTACTTAATTGATCAAATATCTAGAATCACTATCTTAGGTCAAGACTTCCATCAAGCACAATATTACACCAATAACAAAAGCAACCAATAAAGATGAAAATAAACTATAGCATACCTTTTGATGTTTTTATCTTTAAATTGTTGCATTTAGGACAATAAGTGTCAATAAAAAAGAAGCCAATAATCACGAACCTGCATAAACGTAATTATATTAATTGAACAGCTGCCTCTTCCTTAATATCTTTTTCTCTTAGACACAACCATATGAAATTTCGTATGTACATAACTGTCGCACAACCATTACAATTAGTTTCATGAACAAAGACAATTAATTTATTCATGAAGATTAAAAACAATAATTACCTTATGTGATGATGAATTGCAACGATGATGGAATGACCAAAACGAATACCATCTATAAGAAGATTAGGGTTGTTTGATGTTGCCGTGATTTGTTGTGTGAATGGTGATTTCAAAATTCCGTGATTATGTAAATTTGTTTGTGTTTAGATATTGAATCTGCAAGAAGAGTAGTTTAGGAATCTATATTTTGTTTTCAAAGATTTCAACAAAAAGTCTAAAGTGTTCCGGTGGTTGAGACGCTTGTGTCTTGTGAGCCTAGACCAGGGTTCGAGTCCCTTAAGTGACAAATTTTTTAAACAATTCCGGATTTAAATGTGCTGATTTGGCATTAAAAACGAAAAACGATGACATGGAAATATGACATGGCATTATGGGATGCCAAGTGGCATTTTATGTGGCATGCCTCCTCTTATATATAATGTATAGATATATATATATATATATATAAACGTAGATAAAAATGTATATAAAAACGTGGGTGAACTTAATGATAAAATAGAAGACAAGTTATTTAAAGGACTATGGGTGTTATTTTTTGCAAAGATAAGGATGATTGATGAAACTTTAAAATTTTAGGACGGTTGATGCAATATTATATGTTTTTATCGAGGCCTAAAGCAAAGTTCCAAAACGGGGCCTTGCGATTATTTGCTATGTTTTTAGTAAAATTGTCTCGATTCATATGACGTCTATCTAGAAAACCAATAATGCTTAGTAGAGTAAGAACCGGTTGATGATTGAAAGACAGAATGACAAATAGAGAAACTAAACGGCGTTGTTTCGGTGATCTAGAAGTAAGGCTAAGACAACAAAATTAAGCCAACATGAGTGCACTTGTATGTATTCGTTCGTGAACATTTAATCAAACAAACCCAACATGAACACTTAAAACAATTAAGCGAAAGGAATATTATGTTTGTGTTCATTGTATAAGAAAAAAATTTCTTCGTTTTTATTTATTAACAAACTAAACGAAAAGTACAAAAATACGTGAACCAAAGAGCATAAAACACATAAAACATATCACAGTTCACGAACATATCGTTGAGCTTTTAGTTCATTTACAACCCTATCTATTATTTCTTAAAGACTGAATTACAAAAATGAGCTTAATTCATTTTATCTTTACTACATAAAATAGAAAAATGGTCAAAGGTGAAAGTGAAAATTGAAAGTTGAAAGTTGAAAGTCAAAGGTGAGAGAAATGTATAATGTAATTAATACTCTTATTAAAACACCACATTACTTAAAAGTACATTGATTTATTCATATTGTACAACCAACTAAAAACATATCCACCAAATTAAATACAAACAATTAAAACACCCCATACTAAAAAGTACAATAAAATTTTCACAATATACAATTTAAACAAGCTACAACAAAATCCAGAATATAAAATAATTAAACACACTAATTAATGTTATTTTTAAAACACCCTAAAATGAAAAGTACATGTTATTATACACATTATACAAATTAATCAAACACACAAAGTTTCATACAAGCTAACAAGTTGATGATACATATAGTTTTGAAAACCGGACCGAACCAACGAGTTCAACAAGAGCTGGTTTCGCCACGGTTCAACTAACCAATAAAAGTCATCCGAAATGAACCGAGAGGACCCGTTGAAACCGATACAAGCTGTAAATCGGGCCTCATCGAGATCTATTTCTGATTAATCGTCACGAAGTACCGTGTATACTATATATAAAGGAGAAACAAAAAGTGAAAACTTGAAACTAAAAATAAAAATGTTGAAAACATGTATTTCAAAACTATTAATACACATGAAAACTGGTTGACCGGGACGCTTCAAACTCGACAGGTTGACCGGTTTAATTCACTAGTGTTCAACCCGACCCGTCGGGTTGACCGGTTCATCGGTTCGTTTTTGACCAAAAGCGGTTCAACCGGTTGAACCACAGGGTCGACCGTTTCAAAACATTATGTTTAATACACAAATCTTCAAACTTTTACTATTTTTCGTTTATAACCCATAAACATTTTTTATCACTAAACGATCTGTCACTATAAAATCTCGTTGCTATGCACGGGTACTCGTCTTTAACTATATGTATATATATTTACCATTAAAAATTCAAACTAAGATTAAATGAAAACAAATTCGGCATATTCAATGTTGAAAAGTCAATACAATTTTTTTTTATTATACATACAAAGCATGTATCCATGTTTTTGAAACTTAAAAAGTGAGTAATGTTAAATTTCTAAAATTCCTTTCAAACTAAAATTTCTATATAAAAATTCAAAGAATTTGTCCTTAATGAAATAGTTACCATAACAATTGACACCTAAAAATTTCAAAGAAATGTATGACAAATTTTGACAACTTTGACTAATGTAAATTCCCAATATATATATATATATATATATATATATATATATATATATATATATATATATATATATATATATATATATATATATATATATATATATATATATATATATATATATATATATATATATATATATATATATATATATATATATATATATATATATATATATATATATATATATATATAGGGGACCTTTATTTTGAGAACCTGTTAAGTCGAGAACTTTGAGAACCCCTCTAAACCAATGAGATTTTTTAAATATTAAAAATTATTATTAATCCAAAAGGGTATTATAGTAAAATACAATTTTTATATTATTTTTAAATTTTTTTATAAAATCCGATTTTAAGCATTCCTAAATTTTCGGATTTTTTTTTTTTTTTTTTTTAAGCATGGTTTCATAATCTTACAGGTGCATGCATGTTTTTTTTTTTTATTTTTATTTTTTATTATTTTTTTTAATGAGATACATGTTTGTTTTAAAGCACGTGCATGTGTGTTTTTTAAATGAGGTGCATGTATGTTTTTTAGTGAAGTACATGTATGTTTTTTGAAGTTTGAAGCATAAATTAAAAAACATAAACCATTATAAAAGAAAAAACAAGATTCATATACTTAAATGTTACATTTCATTTAATTACAAGTACAAAAAACACATATGCAATAATCGTATATCTTCAAAAGTCGCAAAATTATCTTCATGTATATTTGTATTAATCCACTCCATAGTCTTTAATGATATCATATCTTCATCAATCTGAAACAAACATGCACAAAAACAAAAATTAATCATAACTATCATAACGCATATACACAATCTTGTGTATATCAAACATATTTAATCATAAACAACTATCAAAACATACATGTTCATGAGAACGTGTATGTTTTGAGAATAGACTTGTTATCAAACATAAATGTTTTGAAACATGCATGTTTTGAACCATAATTGTATTGAAGCATAATTGTATTGAAACTATTAGATATGAATGAAGATAGAATAAAGTCATACCAACAGTTAACTACTAATAAACTATTAAACATAAAAAAAATCAAAAACATAAAATTTTAAAAGCAAAATATGTTTAATAACACAAATTTTTTTTTAGAACATACATGTTTTTAGCATACATGTTTAGAAGCATTCAAGTTTTTAAACATACATGTTTTGAACGTACATGTTCCAATTAACCATGTCTAAGCACAAAAAAATAAAGAAGCTATAACCATTAAATTAAAATTATTTGTATAACCATGTTAAAAACATACATGTTAAACCAAGAACATACATGTTAAACCAAGAACAAACATGTTAAAAACATACATGTTAAACCAAGAACAAACATGTTAAAAACATACATGTTAAACCAAGAACATGTATGTTACATACTTACATCTTAGCCTATTTTAAATGACCTAAACTTATAACTAGCCTAGGTCTCCCCAACACAAGCCAAAACATCTTGATTGTCAAATAAATATAAAAATGGGAACTCTTGTGTAAACAATAAAAGAAGGTACAACAAGTTATAGAATATCACTTAACTTTTTCTTATCAATGTTGGGAACATCGCTTCTCTCCCCCCTTCTCCACAATCACCTTAAAAACACCAAACTAAAGTTAAGAATGAAACCGAAATCGAGAAGTTTACTTTAGAAATACTTATTTTAGTTAGAATATTAATCTAAACAGCTAAGTGAGTTTGTCATGTGGTTTTTGAACGAGGGAATTAATTTATCGCCAAAAAGAGTTTGTTTTGGTACATGTGTTTTGGATCCAAACTCTGAAACCAAATGGTCTTGTCTCACATCGTCTACGCAACCACCGACTCCTCGTTCTTTCTCTTGTTTTACACTAGACAGTTCCCCGCTTTTTTTGTTTATGGTATTTTTATGATTGATTTTCAATTATCTAAGTAAACTACTGGAAAAATACCCACACGCAATTTATAATATCAAACAGTTTTTTTCGTATATTAAGGCCTTTTCCTATTCCATACATAGGTGATTCCATATAGCAAACCAAACAGTGCTGTAAGTACTAAATACTTGAAAAAATTGATACTTGTTCCTACTTATAAAAGTTGCAAAAGTGGAAGCCAAAATCTTAAGGATACAGTTAACACTGAAGGAAATCACTCGAATCCAATTATATTAAACCTTTGATTTCTCAAATGTGAAAAACAAGTCATCCACATAAATATGTTTTATATAAACAGATAGAGAAACTTACTGGAATTCTATCAGGGTATTTGTCTCTAATTACGCACCTCTGCGCCTTTTCTCCGAAAACAAGCAGGAGAAAAACACAAACTCAATGAGATAATTCTCAACAAAGTAAAAAAAAAGGAAAAACATTTAACAAGAATCATTAAGTAGCGAAGACTTACCGAGATCATGTTCTTGCTTGAATAAACTCTTTGCCATTTCACACTACATAAAGATAGATGAACCAAATCAGAAAAACAGACATGCACTTACGATACCAAGTATAGTTCTTATAATCAAGCTATTGACTTTATCTATCACGAGCCACGGTTTTCATTGCAAAGAAACACTACACTTTGTATAACAGATTTTGGATAAATGGATAAATGGATAAATTGGACTAAAAACTTACAGAAAAAGAGATCGACACCGATAAATATCATTATACTTGGTAAGATATGATAGATCTAGGATAATAATGGGTTACAGTCATTAGGCGAATAAAGGATCCACGAGCGATTAGGATTTGTGGGTTCAAATTTCAAGACCTGTAAATTTCTCAAGTGCGGTTTTGTGGGTTCAAGACTAGTAAGATTCTTCATTGCGAGGATGGGGTATCGACTTGTGGTAGGGCGGTTAGGGTTTGCGAAAGGAGAAGGTGATGGCGGCGGTTGTGTTTGAGATGGAGGCGGTTATTGTTTATTTGTTTTAACCTAATTATGATTTTGATATATGAATCCTTATTCAGTGGGATGCTTATTTAATAAATAAGATGAAATTACAGCAATGCCCCTCCGGTAATTAACAAATAAAGCACACATTTCTAATTATTTACAGCTATGCCACACTCATTTATATCCATTGATCAAATAATTAACGGTTTTAGATGGGTTCTCATGATTCGCACATAACTTATGAGTTCTCATAATAAAGATACACTATATATATATATGGAATATATTAGCTACAATTTTGTGCTAAAGCGTGGGTCCTTGTTTATTTTGTGGGTCCCGATTCTTTTTGTGGGTCCACGATTTATTGTTTATGTATTTTTGTGAAGGATTGTGGTAATTGGCTACAAAATTGTAACCATGATATCCCCATATATATATATATATATATATATATATATATATATATATATATATATATATATATAATTTATTTAATCTTAACACTAATAATTTCTAAAAGTTTATCAACCTATTTTATTTTATAAGGCACCATATAACAACTTATTTTTATTGTTATGTTACTTCATAGTGTGTGTATCATATGCGATCTCATTTATTAAATTTTGCAATGTGTGCAACGACCATATGATTTTAAAAAATATTGTTTTGACATTTATATATAGTTAAAATTGCAGAGATATTGTTGTAAATAACTTGAATGTTTACAATCACAAAACATTGTATCGATTTATTATATAGTCACGGGGTTCATTTTTTTTTCTTGTTCTTGCGCATTAAATACGTTAAATACAAATCTGTTTCAAAATATTACTATAATGATGGTGATTGATTGGTGCTTTAATCGTTGATTGTTCCGGCACATTAATTTCAAAGATATACAAAGTTTTATGAAATAATTTGGTCAAAATACATTATACAACCGGTGTATATATTTTTGTTAAGTTTCTTAGGTTTGAAGTTTTTTTTATTGGGTCAAATACCATGCCTTAATGGATGATAACTACAAAGTGAAGCCAATAAAAGAGTTCGGTTAAAGAGGATTCAACACCTCATATGCCGTGTACTAAGAAATTTTACACGGCGAGTAACGTGCATTGTTAGTTATCTCATAATTGATGTAATGTTTTATTTTCAGTTTCAATAAATATTTGTATATGTTCTTTGATACATGTTAATAATTTTTGCTTCAGTTGAATTATCGCATGTTACGAAACACTTATCCCAATATCGCATATTGTTAATTATCAGCCGCTAGGAACCGCTGCCGCTAGGCGCGGGTACTCGTCTAGTAAAACTAAAATGATGGACTTGGTGTCTAATAGTCCGTAATCCTAAAGAGTAAAGATAAAAATAGATGTGGTCTCAAATCCAGACTTGTATCATGTATTTTAGTAAATCTAAGGGCCTAAGAACTACTAAAATGAGTTTAATCCATCGTTTTCTATTGCACTAAAAGACGATCTTGGTCGTTTTATAAAACTAAAATGATAGACTTACTATCTAATAGACTTTAGGCCTAAAGAACAAAGATAAAGGTAGTTTTAGCCTCAAATCCAAAATTGTATAAGGTATTTTAGTAAATGGTACCGGATCTATTAAAAAGTCAAGTGAATTTGCAAAGTATAAAAAGCAATCTCAACCGTCGGATGAAATCTAGTCAACCACCTTATTTTTTTTAATTAATTTCGGTCAAAGGGGTAGATTAGTAATTTGACCCGTATTTTCCTTTTCCACCTCAAACTTTAAACGAAATATCTTTAAGCGACAAACTTTTACAAAAAGCGATTTCACCATAATTTTAAAATTGATTCTCTTTAATTTGGTATAAATCTTGATAAATATTTTGAACTTTTTTTTACATATCAAATAGTTCTTGATTTTCTTGATTTTTGGCATTTTCGACCCTATTTTTACCATCATAAATGTCGAATCTTGAAAACTTAAAACATGAAAGTTATAGATTTTGTTCACTCTTTACCCGAAATTTAAATCACTCAAATTCGATGTCATATGGGTAAGATATCGCGTTAAAGATGGTGTTTTACTCGTATTTGTTGCATACAAGGTGTTTGATGAAATGTCTAGCTTAGATTTTTAGTGTTAAAGTTGAGCTTAATGCACTAATTTTTGTCCCACAATGCATCATTAATCATTTTATTAATGTAAGATTCAAAAGTGATGTTTTAATAGTTAATTTTTAACTATTAAAACGATGAACCAAAGTGATGAGCGATGAATCAAATCAAACAGTTGAAAAAAAAACATAAAAGCAAAACCGATGAACCAAGCGAATAGCGATGAACCAAACCAAAACTGAAACTATGATTGATGAACTAAACCAAAGTGATGAACCAAACCAAAAGCGATGAATCAAACCAAAAGCGATGAACCAAACCAAAAGCGAAACTATGATTCATGAACCAAACCAAAGCGATGAACCAAACCAAAAGCGATGAACCAAACTAAAAGCGAAATCGTGATTGATGAACCAAAATAAGCGATGAACAAAACAAAACAAACACCAACATGTTAGTGAAACTATGATTGATGAACCAAAATAAAGCGATGAACTATGTTTGATTTGGTTCATCGGTTTTAATTTAATTCATCGATTCATCGGTTTGGTTTGGTTCATCGATTTTGATTGATTCATCGATTCATCGATTGATGAACCAAGATTAGCGATGAACAAAGCGTGCATTTTATTTTAAATTAACGACTAAAAAACATCACTTTTGAATCTTACATTAATAAAATGATTAATGATGCGTTGTGGTACAAAATTTAGAGCATTTAACGCAATTTTAACACTAAAATCTAAGCTAGACATTTTATCGAACACATTGTGTGCAACAAATATGACTAAAACACCATTTTTAACGTGCGATATCTCACTTATTTCATATCGGTTTGAGTGATTCAAAACTTGTGTAAAGAGTGAACTAAAATCTACAACTTCGTGTTTTAAATTTTAAGTAAATCAACCTTTAAATTAGATAAAAGTAGAATTGAATATCTTGAAAATTTCAAGAAAATCATAACCCACTTGAAATTTAAAAAAAAAGTTCGATTTTTATATCAAAATGCATATCAAATTAAAGAGGATTAAATTTTAAAAATTATGGTAAAATCGGTTTTTCATAAAAATATGTCGTTTGAAAGTTATTTGTGTTTGAAGATTGTGGTGGAATTAAAAAACAAGTCAAATGACCCAAAATTATTTTTTTAAAATGGAAAGAAGAGAGATGGAGAGGGAAAAAAGAGAGAAGTAAAGAGGAGAGGAATTAAAAATTATTTTTTTATATTGTGTTCCCGAGTTGGAAAGAAAAGAGAATGATGTAACAAAAAAAAAACTTTAAAATCAACTTCACTCCATTTCATCCCAATTTGGGAAGTAAATTAGGAGAGTAATTTTGATGTAATTTACTATCCTTTACTTTCTCTCACTCCTAAAAATCTCGAGAACACAATTCTTTTTATTACCATCCAAACCTTTCCCTTTCACTCGGGAAAATAAACTCGGGAGCAGTGTAAGATAAAAGGAGAGGAAAGGGATAAAATTAGTGGAGGACACGTGTCACAAAACAAGTGGCTTCAGACTTTTATATTTTGTGGCTTTGTAGGATCGCACCTCTTTAGTAAATTAAGGGGTTATAAAAATGTGACGGACCTAAAGCGATGTTGAAGAATATATGTGACGATTTTATACATGATGGTGCTTTAGAAAATCGGGGGTTAAAAATGCGAAGGCCTAAAGCGACTGCTTTAGTAGCTTTACCTTTGAGCCACCTTGAGTCGATGCTATCTATGTGACTATGTGCGTATTTTTGTGTGTGTTAGAGAGTTGTATACTTAATTGCCCACCTTAAATATGCCTTAAAATGCAAGATATAAATGAAGTTGCATAACATGTCTCCAAGAGACAAATCAATTGATCAGAATGAAAAACCGTCCTCACCAATGCAAAACCGATACTACAAATACGCGATATCGCACCAATCACACAATCAAAGGACCATTATCGTATGGTTTTATACGACTCATCCAGCTATATGATCGCTACTCAGAGTTATCATCTAGCTAAAAACGGTCATATTCGTAAAGGATCCGTTATTCAGCTTATCGGGTATATGTCTAGCTAGGCTGTGTTTACGTACATGCAAAAGACCGAAGAAAGAGCTCATGTTTACATACTTGCTAGGTTTTTATCCAACTTCCGTTCAAAAAAGATAAAATATCTAGCTAGCTTTATTCAGAATACTCAGTTATATCTTCTTCATGTGAAAGACCTCATGCATGGATGGGCTTTTAGCATGTCTCACTTCATTACATTTTTTTTGTTACATATTAAGCAAATTATAAAGTTTTTTTTAATTTATCTCCGTTAGAGATTATATGGGCTTTGTCTATATGATTCTTTAGACATAAAATCTCACCTTGTAAATTAAGTTATGTATAAAGAGAAAGTTTCCCAATAGAAAAAACTTTCTAAATCACTTCTTATATATACAATAACGATTGTTTTATGGATCTATTAACTTAACCTAATCTTCAATTTGCATCCATGGATAACCCTAACTCTACTGTTGATGCTGTGAGCCATGTAGATACATGTAATTTTTTTATTTCTTTATTTTTTTTAGTTAGTTTTTTTTCCAAAGTTAGTTAAAAATTATCAACTTTAATTGTTTATCTTTAATTTTCGCAGTCGAGGAACTGATGATTTCATCATCAGACAACAGTCCCATGAAACCTTTATCCATTGAAGATTCATTCGATCCACATGGTCTTAAGGTTCTTGTTGTGGATAATGATCCCGACTCACTCTTACATCTTACCGAGATGCTTGCATCTTGCCAGTATCAAGGTTACTAATCCTCTATTCGTTTAAGATTATCAGCATTGATTTGTACAACACTTAAGTACATGATTTAGCATGTGATGGCCGGTGTTATCCAATATGCTTATTATAGATATTATTATGTGATGTTAAACAATGGAAAATTTAGTGGTTATATATTAAGTTTAGTTATCAAAACCCTAGTTACCAATAATAACGGTTTCTTGTTATTGTTATTGGTGTTTGCAGTTACAACATGTTCATTGCCAACAGAAGCGTTGCAGTTGATCAAAGATGATAATAACAAGTTTGATATGGTGATAACCGAAGTACACTTCTCGCCGGATATTAACGGTATTGAGTTTCTTGAGATCATTGTTCGTGAGACCGGATTACCCGTTAGTAAGTTTTTTTTTTTCTTTGTTTGTTTTGCGGATTATTGTTGAAAATTATAAGATACTTTTGCTAATTTTCTAAGAACCTAATATGAAAAAAGATTTACGAATACCAACATGCATATATTGTTGATTTAGTTTGCCTTATTTATAAATACAACCATTAATAAACATCAAGGTTTCCATATTTTAATATCCATTCCATGTTAATGATTATTAGATATGTATATATAGGGTAAGCGAAAATCTTTTGGTATCGTTTTGAAGCAACTAAACTTTTTGGAAGCTGCGGCTCGGATGATGGTTCAACATGGTTAAACATGGTTACTAATTATAGTTACGAAGGCATGTTACCAAACGCTTTTATAAAAACATACAACTACAGCCTTACTATTGTTACTTGCTACTCCTTTCTAATACCATTAATTTTGCCAAACATATATACCCGTAATTTCGAAACTCTGAGTTTAACAAGTGACAACATTGATAACATTATAGACAAAGATAATTTTCATGATAGTTTACTCTACTATATAACCGAAAACATAATAGAAAGTCTTTGTTATTTTCAGCCATGAGTGATTCTTTTAATTAATAAAATTGATCATGCATACAATCTTTGGATTGTTAGTTGTATCAACAGATGACAGCGTCGATACAATTACGGAGTGTATAATGAAGGGTGCATGTATTTGCATATCAAAACCGGCTAAGAAGGAGGTTATTCAGTTCCTATGGCAACATGTTGCTCGCAGGATGCTCAATAATGAACCGTGTTCAAGTATTACGGCTGAAGATAAAGAGTTTTCTGGAAGCTCCGGCTCGGATGATGTTCAGATGGATGATGACCAAACCAAGGACCAAGCTAAAAAACCTCGAATGGCTTGGACTGCTGACCTTCATAGTCAATTTGTTGATGCTGTGAAACAGCTTGGAATCAAAAGTATGAACTATTTCAATCCATTTTTTGACCCCTTTTCAATGCAAACATGCAATCTCCTAAATGGCTAAATGATTATTCTTATATCATTTTGTTAGTTACTTTTGTAATATGTTTTTTATACTTATACAAAATGAATTAGAAGGCGTTTGTAGATCCTCCAAACCTGGTTCGGACTAGTCTATTTGACAAGTAAGATTGTCTTTTACAACCAGCTTTATCGGAAATCTCTGAAACGTTTATTGCAGACGCGGTCCCAAAAAAGGTGTTGGAGCTAATGAATGTTCCTGGTCTCGGAAGGGGAAACGTTGCAAGCCATCTTCAGGTTCGAAACTCACTCCAAATTGCTACATGTGTATTTGTTGTACTTTAATAGCAGTTGAGAGTTAACAATTTGTATCTAAATGTTTCAGAAATACAGGAAAAGTCTCCAAGTGCTATCAACAAATATGCCACAACGTTTTACAAAGCAAAGTTCGTTTTCAAGTGATGCTTATAGTCCGGTGTTCAAATACAACGACTCGTTTATAAGCACTCAACCGATCACTGAAGTGCAACAAGACGATTCTAGCATCCAGGCTCCAGGTGGTGCTAATAGTCAGGTGATTGAAAACAACGGCTTGTTTACAACAAATTCACCGATAACTGAATTGCAACAACCTTTTACGGCGCAAGATTCTAGCGCCCAGCTGGTTCCAAGTGGCGCTTACCATCCAGTGATAGAAAAAGACTGGCTTGTAGGATGTCCGCCGATCACTGATAATGAATTGCAAATTCTACAACAATTTGAATTCGACAACCCACTTTCCCCTTTCCATGACCCAGATTACTGCTTGTAATTAACCCGGTCATGTTTAGGTTAGGTTTTTAAGACAATGGATGTTTTTCTATCTTGGTTCGAGTTTATGAAGCTATTGATACAATTTGTTATGTGAGTAATGCAACTTTAGCTTACGGCTAGTTTAATTATCGTAAGCCAGATGTTGACATATTAGTTGCATAGCCGGGCCTAGAATTCACATGGTATCGTTACTAATAGTAACTTACTACTGTCTCTAACTCTTGGACATGCGTGGAGTTCTGAGTGGTTTTATCGTCTAACTATGCTATATGTCATCATTAAAGCAAATCTGCTCCTAAATGTGAATGAACTTAATTTATATGTATGTTTACCGTCAAGTTGTGCAAATGGGTCCTCGTATTTTGCCAAGCCTGGTCGAATGCCGAAGGCTCACTCTGGCTTGGTTGTCACACCATGGATTCAAAACACGTTGAAAACGTGGTCCCAGTAAAAATATGGAGGTTTACCAGCTATACAGAAATGAGTGTACGTGTTGACAACTATAGTACGTTGGCTATGTTGTGAAATTCAATTTCGGATTTGAAGCTTTTAAGCATAGCTCGATCGTGTAATAAGGGGTTTTGGTTCATGCCTATTCTTAAATCAGCGTGATCATATCGACCCTGATAAGATCTTAAAGCGACCTGTTTCTACATTTTTAAAATACTAATTGAAACTTGGTAGCGTGACTAAATGACAACTCAATGAAACAACAGCAGAAATGTTGCATGATCTTATTGGACATGTTAATCACAAAATAGAGGTGAAATGGGCCTGTACTTATTGAAGTAGAATCCGTGAGATTTTGAGAGAAGAAATAAAGCCAATGAGCCATATTCTAACTTCAATCCAAATAGTTGATTCATTTTTAGGTATACCCAGCACAACAACACACAAACCTTAAACCTTATTTTATGGGATAAGCTGATAAGCTTTTTTGTTTGGGGCTTGCAAGCTTATTAGCTTGACTTTATCGCCTATTTACTTCCATAAATGCCAAGGTGCAGTGATAAGCTTCTCCGCCCGTTCAAGGGAGCTTATTGGCTATTCCTATTTTCAATAAGTCTATAAGCTAATTAATTCACCACAAAACAGAAATGATGGGAATCAAACTATGCAGATGTATAAACCCGGGCCTTATATAAATGTCACCAACACAGCAACTTTGGTGTCTTAGTACCAAATTGTGTCTGAAGTTGACGAAAGAGATAAATCTCAACCATGTAATTTCTCTCGCTATAGGACATAGTTTATTTGCTATATTAACTTAGCGAGTCTGTATGGCTGGGATTACATGTTATAGACTAAAATTTCATCTTGATAGTTTATGTCTTGTATATTTTATGTGATTGATTAGATTGTTATATATATATACTAGCTAGGCCCGCCCGTTGGGCAGCTAGCTTCAAAAATTCTTTAAGATAAAGCAAATAGGCTCATGCTTGTGCCAACTTTGTGTCGGAACATATACTTTTGCACCTCTGAAATAACCTCTTTCATTCGTATGCTTGCACCTTAATTTGACATATACTTGTAATGAAATTACTGGAACGTTCATTTGTTTGTCGCACTTAACCTATACTTGTAAAAGGTCTTTAAGACTCGATCTTCCACACACTCACGGCGGTAGCGTTCTTTTCAAGACCGTTTGAAGAAGAGAGGTAGACAAAGTACCATATTCCTTGACTAAGGAATCGATCTTTTTTTCTTTCCATTCAGGGTCAGTGCCATTGGTGCTAGTGTTTGTGCCTTCGAGATGGTTAATTAGAAGACCAAAACTATCACAGTGAGACACTAAAAGCTCGTCTCATGCGCCGCAATTCAGTTGGTCGAGATCGAGAATTTGATACTGGTTACACAAAAAGGAAGTGACGAGATTTGAGGAGTAGTTTGTTAGGGAAATTAAAACTGGTACCATATTAAGAAGCGTATCTTTACTATGCAAGACAATATATACAAAATACAACCATGTACCAACTACCAAGATTCTTTACATCACATGTACCCTACACGACTTGGACTAATGGGCCTAGAACAATGTTACATAATTAACAGGTATCTTTAAGGGTGTCTTCAGGTGAAGCGATCATTCGAGCGCCAAAATTTGTCCGTTAATAATTATATGCAAGTGTACATATTGTTCACGAAAAAAAGTATTTAGATGAGAAAATATCTTAAATGTGTAATATGGTATAACGTTTAAATAGTTAATTGCATTATATCTTATAAACGGTGACACTTTATATATAACTTTTTTATCTAAAGGTCTCATTATTTAATTTCATCCAAGGGTGTGTTTGATTACCACTTAATGAGATAATTCAGCACTGATTAATAAAAACTTAATTCAAAAGTATAGATTCATCCAGCGCTAAATTATTCAGTTTTATCAAACAACCCCGTAGAGTCACATGTCTATTATGAGATGGGTTCTCTTTTTCTTCATAAAAGGGTAACGAGCTTTAGGCTAGTTCTCAGTTAAGACAACACACTATCAAAATTGTCACAACTAGAACTCATCTTTCAAATTTCATAAAATAATGATAATTGTTACACTTTAAAGGTTGATATGTTGACATGTGTCAACATGTAATCGGACCATATCACATTAATTATCATTTAAAAAAAAGAAAAAAAAATGAAAGTTGAATACCATTTTTGATAATTTAATAGTGCGTTACTTTAATCAATAATTGGCCTAAAATCCTTTTATACAAAAAAAAACCTCTAGTAAAATATTGTTAGAAAAATCTAAAATATAGTAGAAATTTTCCCAAAAGTTCTAAATATTATGCTTAATGCTCTAGAGTATTTCAAAGAGAAATTTTACTATATAACCAGGATCTTTATAGGGATTATTTGTATCACATCAAAGTTAAGTGTTAACACTATAACTTTTTTTCTCTCCTCTTATATTCTCTAATTTTTACCCTCTCAGTTTCTCTTCTTTCCATTTTACACTGGCAACATAGTGCTACTAAAATGTATAAAGTCTTTGTATCATTGTATTATCCATTAATGCAATTTATATTATATCTATACTATATTATAAACCATTTGAGACTTCTTATAAAAGGAAGTCTTAAAATTTTAAAACAAAAAACATTATTAAAAAATGAAAATTAGAAAATTAATGTAAAATTTAAAAATTTAATTCTTATTTAAAGCATATAGTAACCTCCTTCAATAATGATATATTTTAATATAATTATTTATAAGCAAAGCTCACTAAACTTATAACTACCAATTTAATACTAAATTTTAAAAAATAAAAATGCTAACCATTTACACTACTAATAATTTAGATGTTCTATTTTTAAAAATATATATTTACTACGTTATAAAGTACTTAGTTGGATCTTGCATGCATGCGGCGATAAATATAGTTATATAATAAATATATTAAATGAATTCTTAACCCAACTCTCCCGATTCCTTCGCTTGGTGAATTCATTTCACAACACTCCAAATGTATATTTGTTAGTTGTATGTGTTTGTTTGGGTTTTCGTATCTTTCCGTGACATCATTATTCCCGCATATAAAAATACTTTCACAATCTCTTACCCGTCAAACACTCTTCCAAAAGTAAATGATTTTGATATATCAAGTTTGTATTGATTGAAAAAAATGTTAAAGTTATAAAAATTTAAATCAAAATAAAATAAACATACTAAAAATGTAAAAACTAAAAAGTCATAAAAATATATAAAAATGGATGTTGAATTAAAGAGCACAAAATTTTAGAAAATATGGTGAAATTAGATCATAAAAAAATTAAACGAATAAAAAGATATTTAAATTTAAAAATAAAAGTGATTAATTAGTTAAGAAGTGACACGTGTCACTTTATTATTAGAACTCTTTATTTTAGTTTGTTAGAGCTCTCACTTTTGTTATTTTTTAGTTAGAGAAGTAACACATGTCATTCGATGATTAGACTCCTTATCTTAATTTTTGTGGAGCCAACTTAAATCTTTATCTATTCTAAGTAAGTTTAAAAGTCGATTTTTAAGCCTTCTATTTTAGAAGCTTAAATGCATTATAAGGTAGTATAGATTTGAGAGATGCTAAATAAGAAAAAATTAAAATGAAAAACATTTGCTCGCCACAAAAATAGTCATCGGGTATCCGCCGTATCCGTCGCCGCATTGCGTGGGTACCCTTCTAGTTATACATTAAGTATAGGGCACAACGCCATTTTAGGTAAGCTACTCAAACTGTGTGGCAAGCTACGAAAATTGCCATGTACTTTTAGTTATTTACAATTTTTTTAATATAACAAACATTATCTATCAAATAACATGCTAACATCCATCATATCTTTAACAGTGACTGTTAAATTGATATGTCTGTGTTTGGTTAACAAGCCAGACGCATAAGATCCATATTGCTCAATCGAAGTACCATTCACAAAATCCAAGAACCCTTCGGTGCAAACCCTAAATGCATCATAACTTCTACGCCTAGATTTTATGTCATAGTCAATCAACTTAATCAGCTCATACACATCATTTGTTGCCATGTAAACAGATCTTAAACATGTAAACTGTTATAACAAAATAATTATGTAACTTAGAACACTACTAATATATACAACGTACAAATACCTCCAATAGAGTATTATTCCAAGTCTTTATGTTTGTTCATTTATCATAATTGGAGGCCAGGTGAATAAAAGAGTCGTTGAGTCTTCCAAATGCTGATAAACACCTCTATTTGGTACCACAACGAAGACTTTATAGCCAAGCTCTCCTAAAAACTGAGCAGCTCTTGCAAACTGCTCATTACCTGTAATAAGTACTATAATGCTTGGTGCGGCTTGTTCAATTGCAACTTTTAGCATATCAACTAGCATACAACTCTTTAAAGCTTCTTGTTTTGCATATAATGTCTTGGTGTATTTTTAATATGTTGTCTTGTTTTGCAAATTGATCCATCCATAGCACATTAAATTGATATTACACTTCTACCCTTGTCATTTACTTACCCTTATTTTACACTTTGAATTTTATATTTTGTCATAATAAACAGCGACCATTATCCCTTCTAGCATTGCGTTCAGAACTATGAATTGTTAATTATTATATTGGCACATGAATTTATTGCTATTTACCTTTACCTTTATGATTTTGATAAGTAAAACAACAGTCAATAATTATATATATGGATATTAGTGAACGCATAAACATAGTATTATTTGTTGTGAACAATAAGAACAAGATTTGATCTACAACCCCGATAACAGAAAATCACATAAATATAACACTTTATGTCAATTTGAATTTTTGGTACTCAACTTTAGTTTTGGGTAAATTACCAAAAATGTCCATGTGATTTCTCTTTTTTGCAGCATACGCCACTCCCAAACTTTAATTACAAAAAATGTCATTACTTTTTACACTTTTGCACAAATTATGCCCTTTTGACTAAAGATCATTACAAAATCCCGTTAGCTATTGTTTCACGTGAGGGTATTTTAGTCATTTTACTTTTTGTCAGTGTTAGCCATTGTTTCGCGGTACTCCCGATAAACCTTTATTTTTCATGGACATAATTTGCAACAATGAGTTTTCCTTTATATAAGCTACCATACCTTTTTTCCTCACTCATTTACCGACCTCTACAAATCAAAAGTTACACACACTTAAGAGCCCAATATCAGCAAGAACAGACATTGAAATATGAGTATATGTGGATGTTGTAAAGTGGCCAAAATCAAAACATCATGGACTGGCCGAAATCCGGGAAAAAGGTTATGGTGCTGCCCGACTCTAATAAGGCTTCTTATACATAATTCCATTGTGTTATTTACACTAGATATGACTCAGTGTGTGTTGTCTGTATGATCTAGGGTTCTAAATGTGGTTTCATCGGGTGGGTGGATCCCCCGATGTGCCAAAGATATATGGATGTAATTCTTGGCCTTTTAAGGGCTAGGAATGAACTTGAAAATGACTTGAAGGAGTATGTTATGATGTTGAGGGAGCAAGAGCGATTGATCAATAAGCTCAAGAAAAACTTGTTCATCGCTTGTGTTATGATCTTTGTCGCGTATAAGTATTTCTAATATGGTTAGGAGATGTGGGTCTTGTTGGTTGTGTTTGTGGTAGTTTAAGTTGTTTGTATTTTAGGTATGTTTATTTGGGATGTAGTAATTCCTGTTTTGGAACGACCTTTTGAATGTTAATGATTTTATTAATGCTTTTGCAGTACTTGTTCATTTAGTTGCTATATTGGTCAAATGACAATGTCTATATAATGGTTAATTTTAGGTCATTTGTTGGTGTTTAATGTATTTTAAGCTCAGTTGACTAAGATAGTCAAAGAAAAAACTTTGGCTATTATGTTTGACTAGTTGGTATATAATGAGTAATTTTGAGCTCAATTGACTCAAAAAGTCAAAGAAAAGCCTTTGACTACTATGTATGGTGGCTAAGATTATTTATTCAAATACTGATTAAATTGTGTTAAGTTTCACCAATTTTGACTTATGTAAGTCAACATAACATGTTTTTAAGTATACATAGAATTAGAAGGCATAAACATGCCAAAATTACCCCAATAATGCATCCAAATAAACTTTTTGAGTGTGAAACCATGACCATTGTCTTACAAACATAACACTATTACAAACATATTAATTGTGTTAAACAATAACTTAAGATAATTCTTTATCTTAGTTATACATAAAGCCATTCAAACTGCAGCTTCTTTGGCAACCCTTCTGGCACTCTTTTTATTATGACTATCAACCTCTTGGGTTGATTGTGACCCCTCGGCTGAGTTGGTCCTGAAACAACTTGACTTGGTTCAACATCTGCAACACCCTCAGTTCTTGCCTTCTTGTTACCTTTCCCATTTGCATGATTCTTTCTTGGACCTGTATATGCTCTTTTGTTGTGACCCTTTGTATCACATTTATTACAAGTGGCAGTCTTTCACTTTCTTGAAAGCTTCCCATTCTTGACCATTACCTTCGATGCATTTTCAGCCTTCTCCTATTTGTTCACTCTCATCTTCTTCCTATCCATTCATACATGTAACTACCACAAAGGAAAAAAGAAAACCTACTACTTTCAATCTATCCTCATTTGTATCACAGGGAGAAAGCGTACCTACCATCAATAATCGTAAAAAAATTGGGCGGCTTCGCACAAATATAATACTAAGGCTGGGTGTAGTGGTGATTAACATCACCACCGTCAACTCAACGACACATCATCTTTTCACTTTACCACCAACAAGGTATAATAAAACCACCAACTAAACATTGCCACTTATACACAACTATACCTAAAAAAAACCAACACCACACACACACAACCAACACCACAAGTCAATGGATCAATCATCAAACAAATGACTTATGCTCAAAACTGATCCATGACACGTTTGTGAATGGGATGCGTTATACGAAGCACACGTCCTTTTTGCAGTTGTTAGGCTAGTGGTAATAAGGAGTAATCACAACCAAGTTCACCACTGTCACCTCATTATCAGGTCACTTTCTCTCTTTACATAACCAACTTCATCACCAACTTGGTTTAATAAGACAACCAACTTCACCATCAACTTTTTATTTTATTTTTGTTAAACACTATAATTAAAATTTTATTAATAATTAAAACACATTACATTAGTAGTTCAAATAAAATAAAAAACGTTACCATAAAAATTCACATAAAATGAAAATACAAATTAGTGTGCATTCTCATGCTCCCACAACTCTGTCTAAAACACGACCAACTTCCCTTTTTCTTTGCTTCAAAACACGTGCTATGTAGGTGTGTATAACAGCAAAGACGCGTGATAATAGGCTTGAAGACGTGTCTTCGATACCTTGTTACCACCAGTGTTAACCATAAGTAGCATTTCTGTAAAACAAAAGTTATTCACTAAGAGCAAGAGGTATGGTCACATGCCAAAACCCAAACCGTTTTGCCAAATCAGCGCCATATCAGCATTTCACATTTTACATTCACACACCAAAAACACCCCCTCGTTTCACATGCCGTTTGCGTGCCGTTTCACACTTTTGGGCCCCGCTTTTTTTTTTTTTTTTTTTTTTTTTTTTTTAAATTCACACAAACTAAATATTCACTCATAAATTAAAAATACAATACGAAACAAAAATACAATACCAAAAGGAGGATATTGAGAAGATGTCGAATAGCCGGTCGAAGGTGTCGGAGGGTTAGACGATGACGATTGTTGCGACATATTTAGTAGATTTTGGAAAAATGAATCGGTACGAAGGTTATGAGACATTTTTTCTGAGTAAATGTGAAAGTAAATATAAATGTGAAAGTAAATATGTTAATAAATGTGTAAAAATGTGTAATGACATTTTTTTTGGTGTGGATGTTGGGCGATCGATTACCTCCACAATAAAAGGATCGATTTGTGATCGATCATCTTTGTCGATCGAGACACTCCATTGTAGCCAGCCTAAATAAGCCATAACCCAGCTATATAAGCCGAAATAAACACCCCTAAATAAAAAAAAAGTAGTCACACACACACGCATACCTCGTGGCCTTCTATATAACAAACATTTCTTCTTCACCCCCAAACCAAATCTACCCGCCAATTTCCTCCCTCCCCAAACCCTAAAAAAAAAATGGCGATGAACCTAACCACCAACGGCATCCCGAAAATAATGCAAGGCGACACAAACTTAAAGCCGCTACTGCAAGTACTCGACGTCAACGTAATCAGCACTTCAAAGGAGCGTTACCGTATGATTGTATCCGATTCCGTTAATGCTCAACAAGCGATCATCGCGACTCAGTGTAATCATTTGGCCAAAAACGGTGTCGTTCGGAAAGGATCCGTTGTTCAGCTTGTTGAGTATATGTGTAGCGTTGCGCAAGGCCGACGGTATATCTCATCTCTTCTTATTCATTTCATTTTCAGTTACTTTTTATTTACTGTTTTATATGTTTTTATAACTGTTTTTTTTATGAATTTGTGAGAGATTGTTGTAGAATTAGGGCTAAAATTAGTATATTTGCCGTAATTTTATGAATCGGCAGTGTATGAGCTATTTCTGTTTGTTAATAGTTGTGCGTTATGAGTTTATATGTGTTTGTGTAGATTTAGGGCTTTATCAAAGCTTAATTTTACGAATCGGCAGTATATCTTCATTTAGTGAAAAACGGCCTTGTGCGTAAAGGATCTGTTGTTCAGCTTGTTGAGTATATGTGTAGCGTTGCGCAAGGCCGACGGTATATATCATCTCTTCTTCAGTTACTTTTTAATTACTGTTTTATATGTTTATATAACTGTTTTTGTATGAATTTGTAAGATATTGTTGTAAATTAGGGCTAAAATGAATATATTGAAGCTAATAGGCGTATGTTAGTGTTTATGACTGTTTTCGTATGAATTTGTAAGAGATTGTTGTAGATTTAGGGCTAAAATTAGTATATTTGCCATAATTTTACGAATCGGCAGTATATCTTCATTTCCTATTGAATTAGTAAGTTATGTTTGATAATAGTTGCGTGTTATGAGTTTTTATGTGTTTCTGTAGATTTAGGAAGCTAAATAGGTGTATGTTAATGTGCGTATAGTATGTTGTTCAGCTTACGGAGTATATTTGCTGTCTATCGTCATTTCAGCTTCTGTTTGCTAATAATTGTGTGTGATGAGTGTATATGTGTTTTTGTATGAATTTGTGAGAGATTGTTTTAGAATTAGGGCTAAAATGAAGCTATTAGACGTAATTTTACGAATCGGCAGTATATCTTCATTTCCTATTGAATTTGTAAGAGATTGTTGTAGATTTAGGGCTAAATGACTTTATAGAAGCTAATAGGTGTATGTATTTGTTGACGATTGCGTGTTACAAGTTTTATATGTTCGATTATGAGTTAGGGGTTAATTTACTGTTTTTAAAGTTTATATAACTGTTTTTGTATGAATTTGTGAGAGATTGTTGTAGATTTAGGGCTAAAATGACTTTATCGAGGCTAATAGGCGTATTGTATGCTGTAAAGGATCTGTTGTTCAGCTTATTGAGTATATCTGTAGCGTTGCGCAAGGCCGACCGTATATCATCTCTTCTTCTTCATTTCATTTTCAGTTACTGTTTTATATGTTTATATAACTGTTTTTGTATGAATTTGTAAGATATTGTTGTAAATTAGGGCTGCCTTTTGAATAGCAAAGAATAGCAAAAAAAATTATTCGATACATATAAAAGGTGCAAGTGACAAGTATGATACATTATGCTGCCTTTTGACCTTTATATTATCAGCATTCATCTGTACAACACTTAAATTTATGCATAAAACACTTGAGTATCTGGTATCTAATTTATGGTTCAACATGGTTAAACATGGTTACTAATCCTCTTCGTTTAAGATTATCAGCATTGATTTGTACATGATATCTAATTTATGGTACAACATGATTAAGCATGTGATGGCGGGTGTTATTCAATGCTTGTTATAGATATTATTATGTGATGTTAAACAATGGAAAATTCAGTGGTTATATATCAAGCTTAGTGCCTATGGTTATCAAAACCCTAGTTACCAATAATAACGGTTTCTTGTTATTGTTATTGGTGTTTGCAGTTACAACATGTTCATTGCCAACAGAAGCGTTGCAGTTGATCAAAGATGATAATAACAAGTTTGATATGGTGATAACAGAAGTGCACTTCACGCCGGATATTAACGGTGTTGAGTTTCTTGAGATCATTGTTCGTGAGACCGGATTACCCGTTAGTAAGTTTTTTTTTTCTTTGTTTGTTTTGCGGATTATTGCTGAAAATTATAAGATACTTTTGCTAATTTTCTAAGAACCTAATATGAAAAAAGATTTACGAATACCAACATGCATATATTGTTGATTTAGTTTGCCTTATTTATAAATACCAACCATTAATAAACATCAAGGTTTCCATATTTTAATATCCATTCCATGTTAATGATTATTAGATATGTATTGGGTAAGCAGAGATCTTTTGGTATCGTTTTGAAGCAACTAATTATAGTTACAAAGGCATGTTACCATTAATTGTGCCAAACATATATAAACTCTGAGTTTAACAAGTGACAACATTGATAACATTATAGACAAAGATAATTTTCATAATAGTTTGATTCTTTTAATTAATAAAACTGATCATGCCTACAATCTTTGGATTGTTAGTTGTATCAACAGAGGACAGCGTCGATACAATTACGGAGTGTATAATGAAGGGTGCATGTATTTGCATATCAAAACCGGCGAAGAAGGAGGTTATTCAGTTCCTATGGCAACATGTTGCTCGCAGGATGCTCAATAATGAACCCTGTTCAAGTATTACGGCTGAAGATAAAGAGTTTTCTGGAAGCTCCGGCTCGGATGATGTTCAGATGGATGATGACCAAACCAAGGACCAAGCTAAAAAACCTAGAATGGCTTGGACTGCTGACCTTCATAGTCAATTTGTTGATGCTGTGAAACAGCTTGGAATCAAAAGTATGAACTATTTCAATCCATTTTTTTACCCCTTTTCAATGCAAACAGGCAATCTCCTAAATGGCTAAATGATTATTCTTATATCATTTTGTTAGTTACTTTTGTAATATTTTTTTTATACTTATAAAAAATGAATTAGAAGGTGTTTGTAGATCCTCCCAACCTGGTTCGGACTAGTCAATTTGACGAGTAAGATTGTCTTTTACAACCAACTTTATCGGACATCTCTGAAACGTTTTATTGCAGACGCGGTCCCAAAAAAGGTGTTGGAGCTAATGAATGTTCCTGGTCTCGGAAGGGGAAACGTTGCTAGCCATCTTCAGGTTCGAAACTCGCTCCAAACTTGCTACATGTGTATTTGTTGAACTTTAATAGCAGTTGAGAGTTAACAATTTGTATCTAAATGTTTCAGAAATACAGGAAAAGTCTCCAAGTGCTATCAACAAATATGCCACAACGTTTTACAAAGCAAAGTTCGTTTTCAAGTGATGCTTATAGTCCGGTGTTCAAATACAACGACTCGTTTATAAGCACTCAACCGATCACTGAAGTGCAACAAGACGATTCTAGCATCCAGGCTCCAGGTGGTGCTAATAGTCAGGTGATTGAAAACAACGGCTTGTTTACAACAAATTCACCGATAACTGAATTGCAACAACCTTTTACGGCGCAAGATTCTGGCGCCCAGCTGGTTCCAAGTGGTGCTTACCATCCAGTGATAGAAAAAGACTGGCTTGTAGGATGTCCGCCGATCACTGATAATGAATTGCAAATTCTACAACAATTTGAATTCGACAACCCACTTTCCCCTTTCCATGACCCAGATTACTGCTTGTAATTAACCCGGTCATGTTTAGGTTAGGTTTTTAAGACAATGGATGTTTTTCTATCTTGGTTCTAGTTTATGAAGTTATTGATACAATTTGTTATGTGAGTAATGCAACTTTAGCTTATGGCTAGTTTAATTAGTTCCATAAGCTCCAAGGTGATATGCTTGTGAGCTTAAAAGATTGAGCTTATTGGCTTTCCAAATCTCAAGCTGATAAGCCCATAAGCTAGCAAACTCAAACACCTCAACTAGAAATGATGAGTTTAAAACTCGAGCTTTATTTAAAAGTCACCAACACAACAACTTTGGTGTCCTAGTACCAAATTTGTGTTTGAAGGTAACAAAACAGATAAGTCTCAGCCATGTCATTTCTCGCTACATGACATAGTTTCTTTGCTATAATTTACCTTAGCGAGGCAGTATGGTTGGGGCTACATGTCGATATAGACTTGAATTTGTGAATGGATCTCCCCGTAGCAAGCTGTTTAATATAAACTTGTACATCTTTTTGCTATAATTTCATCCTGTTAGTGTAAATGGGTAATGCATTTGTCTTGTATTTTTTGTGAGTGATCAGATTATTATATCTATTGAAATAACCTTTTCTCAACTTTGTGTCATCTATAAAGCAAATATGTGTATGAAGTTTTTTAATAATTTGCTCCGTTAAATTATGGGCTTTGTCTATTTGATTCTTTAGACATAAAATCTAAACCTTGTAAATTAAGTTATATATAAAAGGGTAAAAGCTAAATATGCTAAATGTACTTTCAGCCAGAACTCATTATGCTTAGTGTACTTCTAATATTGTCATTATACACGTTAGAAATTGTATGTTAAGGGTAATTTGGTCATTTTACACATAATCTTCTTCTTCATATACATATTTCCATATTTTAATAGTTTTTGTTCTAAATGTTATGTGCTTTGTTCGTTTGTTCGCATTCGTTCGCCTTCTATGTGTTTTGTTCGTTCGGTCGCATTCGTTCGTTCGTTCCCACCAGAATTCATTCGCATGCTTTCTGCTAAATGCACATAGCGTTTAACAAAGTTCATTCGTGAATTTAATTCGTTCATTTGTTCGTGTATCTTTGTTCGTGAATCTTCGTTTGTGAAACTGGGAGCAGGCCAAATCATAGTGCCAAGACATGACAAAACTTTTGAATAACAAGGATGATAAATGATCACTTATAGCTTCTTGTGTAATCAAGTAACTTAATTTAGATGCGAATGAATCATCATCTGCTGGTAGATTATAGTAGATTGTGATGATATGTTTTATTACAATGCGGGTTTAACAAAGTGAATTTCGTTTGTCATTAGCTAAACAACGTGGGTTTGCAAACGTGGATGTGGTGGTGATAAGTGGTGGTCGGCAAAAAGTGATGGTGGTGGTTTTGGTTGTCGGAAATGGTGAAGTGTTGGCAAGTGAAAATGGCAGCAATGTATAGGGAAGAAGATAAGGGTATTTGAGTCTTTTCATGTGAAAGGGGTGGACACGGGTATGTATAATGATATGTTGATCGTAAACTACGTTAAGCATAATGACAATATTGAGAGTAGGTGAAGTATAATGAGATCTCGCGGGAAGTACATTAAGCATATTTAGCTTTTACCCTATATAAAATGAGAAAGTTTCCTATTAAAAAAATATTTGTAAATCACCTCTTATAAATACATTAACTTAACCTAATTTGCATCCATGGATAACCCTAATTCTACTGATGATGCTGTGAGCCATGTAGATACATGTAATTTTTTTATTTTTTATAGTTAGTTTTTTGAAGCAAAGTTAGTTAAATATCATAAACTTTAACTGTTTATCTTTAATTTTCGCAGTTGAGGAACTGATGATTTCATCATCAAAAAACAGTCCCATGAAACCTTTGTCCATTGAAGATTCATTCAATCCTCATGGTCTTAAGGTTCTTGTTGTGGATAATGATCCCGACTCACTCTTACATCTTACCGAGATGCTTACATCTTGCCATTATCAAGGTTACCAGTCCTCTGTTCGTTTAAGTACAACATGATTGAACATGTGATGGCCAGGTTATTATAGATATTAGTATGTGATGTTAAACAATGGAAAATTTAGTGGTTATATATTTTTTTTGGGTTAAAAAAGTTAAGAGCCGATATAAATCAATGATTAACATTAACAACATTAACAAAACCCTAGTTAAGAGCATCAAGCACAAAAAAAAAACCCTAAAAAATTCTCTCTGGTGAAAAAGTCGACCAACAAACCCTAACCATTCTCAAATCGTTTTCTACTAATTTTCTGCCTAATCCCGTATGATTCTTGCAACGATTTGTATTAGGTACTAATTAACATTCGTGTTATTTAGTTTTCTTTACAGATTTGTTGTTGTTTCATACGTTTTTGGTTGATTGATAGTAATCGACTTTTTAGGGTTTGTTGAAGTCGACTTGTGGTTATTGATCGCTGCCTATTCTGTTTTGTTTTCTAAGTCGGTTTGTGTATTCCTTTACATCTTCTTGGTGTTTGGGACTTGTGTGAATCGATTTATCATATTTATCTTTCGATCAACATGGTGGGTTACGGTTAGTTGCTGGTATTGGTGGCATATTAAACCCTAACTTTTTAGTTAGGGTTTCGTTTTTAATTGTTCGAAGTTATTCATTGCTGGTTGATTTTTGTTTGTGTGTGGTGTTTGTTTGGCTTGTGTGTGGGGTTGTAGAGAGATGGAGAAAGGATTTTTAGATAAAGATGGTTCGACGAATCTTTGCCAAGCGACCACCAACTTGGCCGATCAAGTTGGCTTGAATTTGGACTCGAATCCGTATGCTAGGGTGGATATTAAGGCGCTGGAAGATAGGTTGAATCGGCTTAAAGGTGATGGACGTAATGTTGCTACTGTTCCTGAGTTATGTAAGGCTGCTAGGGTGGGTCGTAACCCTAGTGCACAGGTTGGGAATATGTTTGGTGATTGCGAGTCTGAATATGTTTGGCGTACTGAAACTATGGGACTTGATGGTGACCAGGTAGGCACGTCAATGGGTAACCTGGATTCGGACATGGCTAATGTTCCTAATTCTGGTGTGAATGTGAATGTGGTATCACCTAGTGTTGCTTCGCATGTGTCCAATTCTGATAAAGTCTATTCGACCAATTCTGGTCTTAACGTGTCTACACCCAAGCACGTGGTGAATGCTTCTACCTCTGGTTCGAATGAGATTGGTAGTGATAAGAACGACATAAGGTCATTTGCTAACGTATTAAACCCGGAACGTGTCTCTAGGAAAGTTAATTTTCGTGCCTTGGTGAATGAGACGCGCATTGATAATCATGATACGGTGCTTCCGAAGGCTGCTATGGAGGGTGTATTCAACCGGTATGAAAATACACTTGTTGGCTTCTTTGTTGGCAAGAATGTTGCTTTTCATTTGGTTAAGAACTACGTCTCCAACACGTGGGGTAAGTTTGGTTTTCAGAAACTAATGAAGAATGATGATGGTGTTTTCCTCTTTAAATTCGATTCTAAAGAGGGTGTTGAGAATGTTCTTCAACGGGGCCCTTGGATTATTCGCAATTCTCCTCTCATTCTCACTAAATGGACTCCTGATGTACTTTTGTCTAAAAGTGAGGTAACTAGAGTTCCCGTTTGGATTAAATTGCATAATGTGCCATTACTTGCATATTCGGAAGATGGGTTGAGCTTAATTGCTACTCAAGTGGGTAAGCCGATTATGTTAGATGCTTTTACTAGTTTCATGTGTGTTGATTCATGGGGTCGCATTAGTTTTGCACGTGCTCTTGTGGAATTATCATCTGAATTTGAGCTTAAACATGTGGTGACTATGGCGATCCCTAATAAGGATGATAGTGGTTTTACTACGGCAAGTATAAAAGTGGAATATGAATGGAAGCCGCCACACTGTGCGTTATGTAAAGTGTTTGGGCATGATAACGCTTGTTGTCCTAAGAGTATTAAGGAGAATAATGATGTTCCCCACCTCTAATGAGGATGAACCCGATGATGGCTTTAAGGTGGTGCGAATCGGAAAGCCAAACCTAAAGGTGCGAAGATGACCGTGGTATTAATATGGGTAAGGGTCCTAGATTTGCACCTAGGAAGCGGTATATGTTGCAAAGACGAAGACACCGGCAATGCTAGTGGTAATGCTAAAGATACACCGATTACTACGTCTAACTCTTTTGGGACTCTTGAGGTGGAAGATGATTTGGGCATCCCAAGTCACGTGGGCGATTCTTCACTAATAAGGTCAAGACTGGGAAGTCTTCTGGTACTACTAAGGAAGCAGGTATTGATGGATCTCGGGGGACGGACACTCGTATTGATATTGGTGAGGCGTCTAAGCCTCCGGAGACTGGGACTTTTTCTGCTGCCAAGCTTGTGAGTGATTCAATGGGAACAATGGATGTTGGTTCTACTCCCATAGCTGAGAAAATTGGTAAGCTTGAAAAGCTAATTATTGATGGGAAAGCTACTCTTGTGATGATGGTCAACCTATTCCGTCTACCTTTTCTACTAAGAGAGTTAACCCTTTTCTAAAGTGGGAGAGATTGAGGTGTCGATTACGAAGATGAGGTTGTTGCTAACCCATTTGATGAGTCCGCTAATATTTTGGTGGTGGCCAAGAGTTTGAAGATGAGTATGATGAGTATGACTTGATGACTATGCGAAACAGTTCGTGATCTTCCGAGAATTTGGATTCCTTTAATGCCATGTATGGCACAAAGTTTCAAGGTCCTAGGAAGTAATTTTATTTTGTTGTGTCATATGTTATCATTTGAGTAGTGGTTTGTTTTCTTGTTTAGAAAATTGGAAGTATCTTGTTATGTAAGCTTTATGCCTATGTAACGGGCTGAGATATGGGATTTCACTCATATCCTTTGTACTTAAACGTTTATTTGGTTAATATATTTACCAGGGTGCATGATTACTCCCCTTTACCCAAAAAAAAAACAAAACCCTAGTTACCAATAATAACGATTTCTTGTTATTGTTATTGGTGTTTGCAGTTACAACATGTTCATTGCCAACACAAGCGTTGCAGTTAATCAAAGATGATAATAACAAGTTTGATATGGTGATAACAGAAGTGCACTTCACGCCGGATATTAACGGGGTTGAGTTTCTTGAGATCATTGTTCGTGAGACCGGATTACCCGTTGTTAGTAAGTGTTTTTTTTTTTTTTTTTTTTTTTTTTTTTTTTTTCCTTTGTTTGTTTTGTGGATTATTGCTGAAAATAATAAGATAGCTTTGCTAATATTCTTAGAACTTAATATGAAAACAGATTTACATTAACAACATGCATATATTAATTGTTGATTTAGATTACCGTATTCATAAAAACAACCATTAATAAACATCAAGCTTTCCATAGTTTAATATCAGTTTCAAGTTAACGATTATTAGATATGTATAGGGTATGTTTAGCAGCGATCTTTTGGTATCGTTTTGAAGCAACGTTTACTAAGTATTTTGCATACAATAACGCTACTTCTTGTAGCATTTACAAGCGAGTAGCGTTTGCACTTAGTACTATGCTTTTAATAAAACAAACAACTACTTCCTTACTATTGTTTCTTGACACTGCGCTACCATTAGTTTTGCCAAACATGCCCTTAATTTTGAAACTCGAGTTTAACAACTGGAGTTTTATAACTACGGTAAAAGAGTGAACAAAAATAATTTTCATCATATTTTACAATACTATATAGCCGTTAACACAATAGAAAGTATTTCGTAATTTTCATCCATAAGGGATTCATTTAATTAATGAAATTGATCATGCATACAATCTTTGGATTGTTAGTTGTATCAACAGATGACAGCGTCGATACAATTACGGAGTGTATAATGAAGGATGCATGTATTTGCATAACTAAACCAGTGAAGATGAAGGTTATCCAGCTCCTATGGCAGCATGTTGCTCACAGGGTGCTCAATCATAAACTGTTGAAACCGAGAGATAAGCCGGAAAATGAACCTAGTTCATGTACTTCGATTGAAGATAAAGAGTTTAGTGGAAGCTCCGGCTCCGATGATGACCAAACCATGGACCAAGCTAAAAAACATCGAATGGTTTGGACTGATGAGCTTCATAGTCAATTTGTCGATGTTGTGAAATATCTCGGACTCCAAAGTACGAACTATTTCAATCCATATTTTGACCCCTTTTCGAGGCAAACAATCTCCTAAATGGCTAAATGATTCTTATATATTTTTGTTAGTTACTTTTGTAATATTATTTTGTACTTATTAAAAATGAATTAGAAGGTGTTTGTAGATCCTCCCAAGTACGATTATTTTTACAACCAACTTAATTGGACATCGCTGAAACGTTTTATTACAGACGCGGTCCCGAAAAGGTGTTGGAGCTAATGAATGTTCCTGGTCTCGGAAGGGGAAACGTTGCAAGCCATCTTCAGGTTCGAAACTCACTCCAAATTGCTACATGTGTATTTGTTGAACTTTAATAGCAGTTGAGAGTTAACAATTTGTATCTAAATGTTTCAGAAATACAGGAAAAGTCTCCAAGTGCTATCAACAAATATGCCACAACGTTTTACAAAGCAAAGTTCGTTTTCAAGTGATGCTTATAGTCCGGTGTTCAAATACAACGACTCGTTTATAAGCACTCAACCGATCACTGAAGTGCAACAAGATGATTCTAGCATCCAGGCTCCAGGTGGTGCTAATAGTCAGGTGATTGAAAACAACGGCTTGTTTACAACAAATTCACCGATAACTGAATTGCAACAACCTTTTACAGCGCAAGATTCTAGCGCCCAGCTGGTTCCAAGTGGCGCTTACCATCCAGTGATAGAAAAAGACTGGCTTGTAGGATGTCCGCCGATCACTGATGATGAATTGCAAATTCTACAACAATTGGAATTCGACAACCCACTTTCCCCTTTCCATGACCCAGATTACTGCTTGTAATTAACCCGGTCATGTTTAGGTTAGGTTTTTAAGACAATGGATGTTTTTCTATCTTGGTTCTAGTTTATGAAGTTATTGATACAATTTGTTATGGCTAGTTTAATTAGTTCCATAAGCTCCAAGGTGATATGCTTGTGAGCTTAAAAGATTGAGCTTATTGGCTTTCCAAATCTCAAGCTGATAAGCCCATAAGCTAGCTAACTCAAACACCTCAACTAGAAATGATGAGTTTAAAACTCGAGCTTTATTTAAAAGTCACCAACACAACAACTTTGGTGTCGTAGTACCAAATTTGTGTTTGAAGGTAACAAAACAGATAAGTCTCAGCCATGTCATTTCTCTCGCTACAGGACATAGTTTCTTTGCTATAATTTACCTTAGCGAGGCAGTATGGTTGGGGCTACATGTCGATATAGACTTGAATTTGTGAATGGACCTCCCTGTAGCAAGCTGTTTACTATTATAAACTTGTTCATCTTTTTGCTATAATTTCATCCAGTTAGTGTAAATGGGTAATGCATTTGTCTTGTATTTTTTGTGAGTGATCAGATTATTATATCTATTGAAATAACCTTTTCTCAACTTTGTGTCATCTATAAAGCAAATAGGCTCATACGTATGCTTGCACCTTTGACATATGACCAAATCAGCAAAGGTTTCAAGTAATTTTACAAATGAAATAACTTCTTTCATTTGTATGCTTGCACCTTTGACATATGCTTTAAATCAAATATGTTTCACCCAAAACCTTTGAGTTGATGCTATAACTTTGAGCTTTATCATCGTAAGGCCGGATGTTGACATGTTAGAGCATCCACAATGGGTCAAATGCTAAAAAGCTTTTCACTATTCTAAAAAGTGTTTGAAGAAGGTTTTTTGCATTGCAATCAAGACTTTTTGAAAAGTTTTGTTACAAAGACTTGAGTAAAGCTCAAGTCTTTCTTTCAAGCTTTGGTTATTAAATGTCTCTTGCATTAAATCATTAAATGCATCAAGTCTTAAAGACTTGATGCATTGTAGATGCTCTTTGTTGCATGGCCGAGCGAATAACGGTAGCGGGGTTGAATGTATAGGGGTCCTTAGAATCAATCCTGAGTGTGTAATAATTACGCCTCGTATTTTTCCAATAATGTTTTACATTGAGTTTCTCCGT
Organism: Chrysanthemum lavandulifolium; assembly: GCA_022545495.1. Taxonomy (NCBI): domain Eukaryota; kingdom Viridiplantae; phylum Streptophyta; class Magnoliopsida; order Asterales; family Asteraceae; genus Chrysanthemum; species Chrysanthemum lavandulifolium. The sequence continues at coordinate 286,217,011 of CM040238.1, read as the reverse complement.
TCCCCGTAGGTTCCCACGATATTCATTATAAATGGATACACATTCTTCGCTAATCACCAAAAAATGACATTCACGTATCGCATCATTAGGTTAGTTAATTTCTTTAAATACCTCTTTGGATAAATGAAAAGAAATAACCAATCCTTCCGTAATTTTATATCCACAAAACATAACCCAGTGTAAAGCCCCATTGCATAAAGTACCAATCTGTACAACACTATAACATGTATAGTTCACGTGTCCAACATGTTTCCTTGATTTTAACACAACAAGTAAAAGTTGTTTTTTCCAAACCTTCCACCGCCCCATATACAACTTTATAATCAATTGTTAATGAATCATACCAAAAACTCCAACACGAATTGCGGGAAAATTTCGGCTTTTATAGCATTCTCTCTTGTCTAGTTCAGGGATTGATTTGGTTTTAATAAATGGAAGTGTATTTGTAAAGAAACACAGTTTAATACTTAAAACAACTTTTATCACCCAGAAATCAAGAGTACACAAAAACTGATCTCAATCAGTTTTAATAACAACACACAAATCTCAATCTGTAATCAAAGAGTAATCAACTAAACAACAAGTGAATCACAAGAATGATCAAGATGATCAAAGCTTGACTAGGGTTTATAAAACTTGGAGAATTAATAATCGTCTAGAGAGAGAAAGAGAGATGGTTTTGATTAATTAGAGACAAATTTGTCTTTTTGCCTTATATACTCCTTCACCGACATAAGATTCATCTTGACACTTTAAGCCCTCTGTCTTTCAGCCCCTTATCTTTTCCAGCACAACTTCTCAAAGCTTTATAAACTGAAAAACAAACATGACACAATTAGTCCCTGGGCTTTTTTCTAGGTTGAGAGTTAGTAACCTCAACATCCCCTCTTAACTTCAACCTAGAAAACGTCAATCATACCCAGTTTACCCATTAGTTTATTATACTGAAATTTTCTTAATCCTTTGGTTAAAATGTTTGCAGTTTGATCTGCAGTGTTAATCTTTTTAGTTTCAATCACCCACTGGCGGAGCTTGAAAATGTGATCACGGAGGGCATCAAGCGAGGGCTGAGGGGTAAATATGAGATGTCAATTTTTAGTGTCTTTTGAAACAAATCGGGTCGGGTTTAATATAGAAAGAGGAATGCATATATGTCTTTTCAAATGTGAATAATTGCATATCATTATTACAAGTTTTTGAGGCACATGGTAAACAAAATAATTTTAAATTTACATGTCAATAGTATAAAATTCAGTTGGTGATTTCACCTACTTTTTTCAATTAATAAACTCACTTAGGCTTTGTAATATACTCATGGATCAAATAAAAAAAGTTAAAGAAAAAATTTAACCTACTAGCTATTGTAAAAAGACGCTCGCGTTTATTGTAAAAAGACGCTCGCGTTTAACGAATAATTTAACTAAAAGAAATTTGATTATAGTCTTTTATCTAATGTTATGTGAGTTAACCATTAAATAAAAGGTTGTGGTTTGAAATCTTGTTACAGACATTTGTTTGTGGAATATGTTGAAAAATAGTCGGGAAAAATGTGAGTTCTAAAAGAAGAATCAAAACCATATAGATAACATTTGAGATGTATGATGCTAGCAAATTAACATGAAAACTCTTATGTCGTTAACAAATCATGCTAAAAATGTATTACGAGTATATTCAAGTAGTGTACCACATATTTGATAATTCTAAGTTAGCACTAATCATGCAAAAAAACGTAAGTTATAGCACTCAGTTACCAAGGTAGATTTAAAGAAAAAGAAATAAATTACTGTCAACTCGTAATGTACTCACCCACTAGCCCACTCCCCAATACCCACCATCTCACACCCTGTCACTTTTCCCCAATCTCATTTTCTCCATATTCTACGATCGAACAAATACCCACCGAAAAAAAACAATTCTTTTTTACTAGAGCACTCTCTAATTTTTGTCAAGCTGAGAGCGATGAGGGGACTCAGATTTTATGAGCGAGGGCACTCGACTTTTTTAGCATCAATTTAACATTTTTTCCTATATAATATGTGTATCCGTATGAGCTTGGTCGGGGGCACGTCCCCCCACTGCTAATAAGGTGGCTCCGCCCCTGATCACCCATAGCAAGAATTTTATCTCTAACAAAATGTAAGTCAATTTCTAAATGTTTTGTTTTCTCATGAAAAACTGGGTTAGCTGCAATATTGATTGCAGCTTTACTGTCACAATAAAGCTTAACAGGAACCAGTTTAGGTCTTGTAAAATTATTAAGACCCAAACAATTTTAGAAGTTGCAGAGGCTATAGCTCTATACTCAGACTCTGTAGATGATTTTAAATGGTGTTTTGCTTTTTGCTTTTCCATGAGTCTAATGAACCATTTAAAAATAAACAGTAACCAGTGATACATTTAATGATCACACATTTAAGCCCTCTGTCTTTCAAACCCTTGTTTTTACCAACATAACTTCTCAAAGCTTTATAAACTAAAAAACAAACATAAAACAATTAGTCCCTGGACTTATTTCCAGGTCGAGAGTTAGTAACCTCAACAATATTATTATTTGAAGAACCGACCATATAGTATTTCATGCCATATTTGAACAAGTATTTATATGGAATAATAGCCTTACAATATGAAACAAGTTTAACTTGTCTTCTATGATGAGCTTTAACAAAACGAGGGGATATTAAAGATTTCCACGACTTACACACCTAATCTTACAAGTATTTGCTCACAGATATCATTATGGATAAACTCTCCCATTGAAACTATTATTTTGCTTGAAATTATTTATAGTTCAAAAAACTAGTACCAACAACAATTAATCTTAAACGAATGCAAATTTATAGGATATTTAGCCAAGCTTGCAGAAAAAGCTTTTGTGTAGTAAACTAACCAAATATTTAATGAAAGCAGAAATCATCCAATAGCTAAAGGATTATTAATATGAAAACTAACAAAAAATTACCTCCAAAAATCGTTTTCAAAATCACGCTCCAAAATCGTTTATTTTTTTAAGACTAAAATACACCGTTGGTCCCTAAACTTGTAGTGGAGGATCGCGATGGGACGAAACCGGCATAATCATCGCCACGGGTCCAAGCAAGATCTTGATTAAATGCCGATTAGTCCTTGACCAATCTGCCGTTGTCAACGTTATTTTGCCGAGGCAAACCGTCTTTCACCGTAGCGTACTAAATAAAACCGTTCTACGTTGAATGTAGCTAGTATATGTGTGTAACAAGGTTTGATCTACATTTATGACCCATCCCTAAACTATCCTTCAAAACCCGTCCTCTTCAAAAGATAATTGTTTCAAGATGGTGCGTTCTTTGGTGTGGTAAGCAAGCTATTATTCGTATTGTGGACCTCTCGCCAACCAGGCGTCGATTCTTTGGTTGTCTGTTCAAGTAAGTGCGTCTTAATATTTCTTGTGTAAGTTTGTAACAATGGTGGTTGTTTAATGACTTGTCATAACCAACAATAGGGTCTTCTTGTCGGTGGATAAGATGGTATGATCCCGAAATCGTGCTCGTTCAAGAATGATAATACCGGGACTTTTGAGGGAGAAATGAGCTTGAGGCAAGATTAGTAGTCTCAAGGTGATGTGTGGAAGTGGAAGATTTACATGGTGCTAAGTTGGATGTTGTTCTTCATTGTTTATGCATTGGGATAACGTTTAACCTTTTATGTAATGAGGCTAGTTGGTTAATGTTGTGTATCTTGAATTGTAGTAACCTTGTTATGAAGTATTCGCTTTGTTTGTTTCGATTTTCTATGCCTCATGGCTATGCGGATGGTTTGCAATGTGTTTTGGGGTTGACTTTAAATGTCAACATCCTTATGATGTTCTATTTTAGCTTTGGTTACTTTGGACGCAAACAATTCACACATCAAGCTTAGTCAATTTCAAAAATACACAATAATGACATGGTTTCATAGTTAATGCAAATGGATATAATTCCGGTGCATAAAATTGCATACTTTTCAAAGCATGAGCGCTACTGATTACACACCACACACGTGTATGTTTTAGATTACATAACTTGTCCATAGAAAATAAATAGTAAACTAGATGAAACATTGTCTAGATAATTAGCATAACAGATTTGACCTATGGTGAGGCCATCATTCTTTCCAGTGCAGCCTGCTTCCTAGTCATTCTTCGTGTAGCAGGCTGGGTTGAAGCAGAAACTGCTTGAACATCACTTGACTGAATCTCAGACTGGGATTGCTCATGCATGATGGGATCGGCAAATGGTTCAGCTTGAAGTTGCTGGGATTGTGACAGGGATGCATCATGTATGATGGGATCTTCAGTTCCTGGCTCTTGATTTGTAGATTGAACACCACTTCCTTGAACTGCACTAACTTGGCTTTCTAGAACAACACCCGTACCTTCAGCTTCTTTATCTGCTGCTACCTTTTTACATTTAGGATGTCTTCTTTTTCCTGCAGCTTTAGTAGGCACCTTTGTGACATTTACCTTATTGGCATTTCCACTATGTTGAGCTCCACCATACCCTAGGCATGTTACCCGGTTGTGTCCAGCAATGCCACAAATACTACACCTGACACTCTTCCAAGCCCTTGACGACTTACCATCCTTCACAATCTCTTGATTTGGTGCTATCCTAACTCTTTTCTACCTTTTATGGCAAAGCGGTTTGTTTCGGTTCGGTGGAACAATTGTTGTTGGCATAGTTGATTTTTCCCAATGTACTTTGCTAGTTATAGGTTTGGACATGGTGTTTGTAGGTAGCCTCCCAGTGAGAAGATAGTAACAAGGATGAGCCCATGTTTCTGACTCCGACTTGTTGGCCATTTAAAGCCATATTCAATTGGTAGCAACAACATGTTTACATGGTAAACTGTTATCTCCCACCTTCTGCAAGTACAAGTCTTGTGTACAACATTAACTACACATTGGTCACCCCATGGTCCACTAACCTAAAACTTAGATCCCACATTCCATAACACATTATACTTATGACCTCTTTCTTAATAGCCTCTAGCATGTGTTGTGCGGTTGGTGTTAATGGCCCATCACTCTTCTCAATCACCATAAGAACATGCATTATCCTCTTCATACAATATTCTCGATGTATTCTAAGGTCGTAATAATAGGTTTGCTTAACCCTCTTTAATTTTCTCATGAAACACTTGACACATGTTATTAAGTAACACATCGAGTAGCTCTCCTAAAGATGACAAGTAATAAACATGTATTAATTGTAACTGCTTATACCGCATTTACGATGACAAAGTAAGTGAAACAGATAGATCACTTACATGAAAATGTGACCTTGACCAATGGATCGGTGGTATCTTACTTAACCAATCATGGGTTGGTTGATTAAGTTTCTTGAGATCGACCATAGCTTTGAAGCTGTACAACAGTTGAGGTTGTTGCACATTTCCACGATGGTCTTTATAGGCCCTACCTTTCCATTGCAATTTCATTTTCTCATGTATGCTTTTAATACGAAATCTATGTTCGCACTTTCAAAAACTTCGCTATGACTCTACTTATATCCTGCACAAAATCAAATATCTTTCTTGTCTGTTTCAAAGCAAGGACACTTAAATTCATGAGCAGTAAGAGAGTACCTTATTCATGTCGGTAATAAAAGTGATGCTTGAAATTGGCCCAAGTGCTAAATCATCGGATAAACAATGAAGAAACCAAGTCCAAGATCCTATGTTATACGAATCAACAAAAGCATAAGCGAAAGGGTATATAACATTGTTGCTATCAATTCCACACAATGTCATCGGTTGACCATTGAAAGGACCACGAATTGGAAAAGCGGCCAGCCCCAACAACGATCTCCCACAATCTTTAAATCCTTGCTTCAGGCACCTAAACAAACATACACTCTTGAATTCTCGGTTGGAAGAGACTCATCCGGAGGTCGTTCCACATTCATCTCCACCGTCGTATTAGGGTTTGTCTTCGCAACTCTTGAACATAATCTCTCAACATGGTAAATTGAAGCTTGAATTGACCCCGATGGCTTTTATAGCTAGGTTTTGGCCCTTAATACCTTCCGCGGGGACACTTGAAGGTCGTATTGGTTGGTAAGTTGATTATGCACCGACCGACGGAAGCTCGGATTTGTTTCAACTTGTCTTTGTAATTTTCTGTGAGATATAGCGAAGGTCAAAAGCTCGACTTCCCTTGATTGCAAACAAGTGTGTTGCTCATTATATGTTCGACCGACCGGATACTGTCTCACCATTCCTGCCGACAAACAATAGCCATGGGCGAGTATTTCGAAGGGTCCTTTTGGCGAAAGCAATGCTCTTATACCCTTCCGCTTAATGGACTTCTAGATGGGCCAATATTCATCCAGGACCTTCACTTGGGCTGGCTGGAACACAACCCTACACCGACCCTTATTCTTGTTTTGTCATTCTTCAAAAAACAACTCCTCCTAGTTTCTATTGAATGCTCTCTTACTAGCTTTTTACTTCCCTGCAGTAGCAAACTCCGACCAATATAGAAAAAGTGGTATAAACGCCATTAGCAAAGTGTGCGTGTTGGAAACTAACATGGTCACCGCAAAATACTTCATCAACCATCACGGGTAAATCATTTACCAATCGCTGTCATCACTTATATAACATGTTGTTCCTTCTTCACCGAATCGATGAGTCGACCTACTTGTAGCATACCAAGTGTGCATCATTCTCTTGACAAGTGTTATCTTGATTTGGTTCAATCTGCATTGCCAAATTCACTAGTGTCACTCGCTTGTAATGAGACTAAGATCAACAACGGGATCCTCTTCCATGTTATCTGAGTCGGTTGAAACAGACTTACATCCACATCGGGCTCCTCAAAGTCATTATTCACATCAAGTAGTGGTGCCTGCTTTGTGTAAATGCTTGTCTGTGTCAATTGAAACAGTTAACCTCAAAATTTTAGGCTCCTCAAAGGTGTTATTGACATCAACTAGTCTTTGTTCCACCGTTGTCAAAGTCCTTCCCACGAATCACTCTAAGCAGTTAACCTCAACATTATCGGGCTCCTTTAGAGCATTGTCCTCATCAACAACTACTAAAGCACGCTCCTTTGTTTTGAGCAGGTTGGCTAGCAAATGAGCGTCTAAGGTGGAAAAGAGTGGCTCAATGTTTGGCAAATTGCTAGCTTCACCAATATCATTGGCGTCCACGAGCAATTGTGTAAGTTGGATAAAGCGATCTAGGCGGGTTCATTATCTATATCATCTAACACCAACCGTCTACAACATGATTGAATAGCTGCGGTAGCAACTTTTCTCCTATCTTCATCCATCTCCCAAAACACGGTCTTAATTGATTGTGGGGACATTTCACAAAATTCTAATCTAGTCTTCCTATTTCAACATACACGTCTATCGACTTATCTTTGATAACAACATCTTTCAACAAGTCTAGATTAGCGTGTTCACGGAAGAAAACAAACCGTCGTCTAATGTACAACCGGGCTTAAGAAAGTAGAAATAATTGGTTTGTCCGGACTCATAACCGATTTGGGTCATGAGAGCATCCATTTCATCAACAGATACCTCTTTTATTTCAACAAGATCAACAAGGCATTTCTTGCCTCCTTGATATATCCTACGGAAAGTATTTGAATGTACCTTCATAATGGAACATCATGCTAAGCGATCCAGTTCACCGTATATAAAAAATGTACAAAAACTTTGTTAAGCTAAAGTTACCTAAAGGGAATAACTTAATCACTCGTACTAACATATGATTGTAATAGGCTCTAACCAAAAAGACTTACAATATCTCTGATTGCAGATCTTTCCTCCGTTTCACGATCATCACATAAAGGATATTCCTTACTCGCCACGAGTAAATCCAAGGTGGTTGTTTGTTATTTTCTTACTCAGATTATTTGATTTTATGATAGACATTGCCTTAGTGTTTTAGGTAGGCTTCCAAAACAAGTTTGGGGATGAGCAATGAGTACGGTTTTGTTATATTGTACAATATGGCGGAAATTGGACAAGACGGGTTATAGAGTGTATACCACATAATGACTATTCTACCCAGCGGTACCATGATTACGGGTTTTATTTTGGGTATAACGGAACGTTGACAACGCCGTTATTGGTCAAGGACCAATCGGCATTTAATCGGTCTTGTTTGGACCCGTGGCGATGATTATGCCCGGTTTCGTCCCATCGCGATCCTCCACTACAAGTTTAGGGACCAACGGTGTATTTTAGTCTTTTTTTAATCATTGGTTTAGGTTTATGCGATTGTGTCGTTGCTTTTCCGATCTATATTCAGATTTATATATTTAAATTAATATAAATAAAGAAAAAAAACAAAGTTTCTGAAGTTCCAACAAGCCCATTCTTTTATTAAAGCCCATTAGTTAACGCATTTCATTTACGGGTTCAACCCCATATAGTAGGAGTGCTATTTCTGGTAAGGGTTTTAACCCGGTAAATAAATTACTCAGGGGATGCTTGGTTCAAATCAAGGAATCACAATGGCAAAGATAATAAGAATACTAAGGAATGCAATGTCATAACCCCAATTTTGTTGAGTAATGGTTGATTACCCTGTTTTGGGTACTGCTCCATTCCATTATATTGAATCAAGCATAGTCAATGATTATGTTTCTCATTCCTCACCCTTTAATACCACTAACCAAGCATGCCCTTAAAAAACAGTTAAGTAATGCATGTAGGTACATCTCACATTTCAGTCCATTACATAGGCAAAACTATATCACAAAGAAAATCGAGTAAAGAACCTATTAGACTAAAAAAACAAAAGATAGGCCGTATCTTCTAAGTAGACCACGAGGACTAATTCCAAATGCACCAATAAAAGAAGCCATCTTTGAGTTGAGCGGGGAGGTCCTCCACATATAGACGCCATCTTGTCCTCCTGTTGCTCCTTTATTGGTTCCATTTCCTTCTTTTGATCTTCCACATGATTCACCACCTTCTCATATTGCTCGGTTTCACAACCTCTTCCACAGGATTCACCACCTACGCTATTCAAGGAGCTAGCTCTAGTGTCCGCGTTAATAGCATCATCTGTATTTGCCATGTTGTTAAGAGCATTGAAGGAGTTTGAACCTAAGTACATGTACCAACATTAGCAACATGCGTAACCTTTTTAGTTTTCGGATTTTCCTTTGCAACATCTTTCTTTTGGGTTGGCTTGTATATAACATGAGGCTTGGACTTCAACCCGACCACTCTGCTATGTTTTATAAGCTGTGTTACTCTATTTTGCGTATTTAATGATTATTCTACTAAAAGCATCGCTAAATCCTTTTACAAAATATTTCTAATCATCCTCTTACCCACATAATCGTGACACTTTGAATTTTTGAAACAATGACTGCCTCCTATCACTTTGAAACAATACTAGTAATCGACTTGTCAATCTCCCCGACTACACTTTGAATTTTTGAAACAATGACGGCCTTTGTAAAATTTTATAACAAACCAGAAACCAAACTTGAATCTCAATTCAAGCCTCTCTTATTAATCAACCAATACCAAAACTAGATTAGAAAGACACTGGTCTCAATCAGTACAACAATGAAACAAACCAAGAACCCACAACTTGCCACTGCTACTCAGGTGCAAGTCTATTGACTATCTTGCCAATAGTTTATACAATCTCTCAACCTCACAATGAATAACAAGAACAAATTTAATGAAATTCGGTTAAATACAAGAGAACAACGTATTATGCGTGTGTTTGCATATGTCAAGAATGAGAAACCCTAAATGGATCTTCGAGGTTAAATAGCCTTGACTTAGCATTGACTTTATCTTTCACTTGTTGTCAACTCAAGCCTTTATACTTCAAGACTTTAGCTAACTCTCACCAAAAGATAGAACCAAGCCTTAACTACAAAATACAACAATGGCAATATCAATCCTTATACATAAGTTCCAGGTTGAGAGTTAAATACTTCAACCATACCCAATTTACCCACAAGCTTGTTATGTTGAAGCTTGCCTAAACCCTTGGTAAAAACATTAGCAGTTTGATATGTAGTATGAATTTTTCAGTTTTAATGACACCTGCCAAAAAATTTTCCCTTACAAAATGTAAGTCAATTTCCAAATGTTTTGTCCTTTCATGAAACACAGGATTAGCTGCAATCTTAATGGCAGCTTGACTATCCTGAAAAAGTTTAACGGTAAAAATGTTCCGGTTCAAATCATGCGAATTTTAAGAATCCAAACAACCTCGAGTAGCGAGGCGCCAAAGCCACATGCTCGACCTGGCGATGATTTAGAAATGGTGTTTTGTTTTTGCTTTTCCAGAAACTAGTGAACCATTTAAGAATAAACAAAACCGGTGGATGATTTTCTAGTTATAACACATTTTGCCCGTCGCATCAACAAATGCTTCAAGAGAAACATTTGGGCACTGGTAATATGAATACCCATCCTGGGGAACCTTTTAGGTATCTCAAAACCTTAAGTGCAATTTTCAAATGAGACTTAAGAGGCTTATGCATAAACATGACTTAAACGAAGGAGCAGAATAAGCAATGTCGGGCCTAGTGTGAGTTAAATAAATCAATTTCCCAATCAACTTTTGATATTCAGTTAAGTTATCTATCACGGGATCATTTATAGTAGGTTCACTAGTTAACACCAGATTTTGTTCAAGAGGAAAAGCAGATGGTTTGCAAGCAAGTAAACCAAATTCAGTTAACAAATCCAAACAATACTTCATTTGAGTTAAACAAACACCCTGCTCAGTTTCAATCACTTCAATGCCAAGAAAGTATTTAAGCTTTCCTAAGTCTTTAATTTGAAACTTAGATTTCAAAAAAGCTTTAAACCTTTCAATTTCTTCCAAATTATTCTCAGTGATTATTATATCATCCACATACACAAGTAAAGCAACAAAGTTACATGAGTCACTTTTAGTGAAAAGAGAGTAATCACTTTTGCTCTGTTTGAAACCATGCTCAACAAGAGCACTAGTCAATTTAGCATTCCATTGCCTGGGTGCTTGTTTCATCCCATACAAATATTTTTTTTTTAATCTACAAACTCTTTTATCATTAACATCAAAGTAACCCTCTGGTAGAGTCATATAAACAGTTTCATTAAGATCACCATAAAGAAAAGCATTGTTAACATTAAGGCGATATATAGGCCAACACATTTGAACAAAGAAGATTAACAACACACCTAACAAAGAATAATTTTAACCACGGGAGAAAAGGTTTCATCAAAGTCAACTCCTTCCTTTTGTTGTACCCTTTTATAACTAATCTACCCTTATACCTTTCAATTTCTCCTGAGGATTTATACTTAATCTTATAAACCCACTTATTTTCAATGGCCTTTCTACCAACAGGCAACTCACATATTTCAAAAGTGTCATTACTATAAAGAGCATGTATTTCCTTATCCATAGCATCTCTCCAGTGCTGTTCCTTACAAGCTTACCTAAAAGTTTTTGGTTCAACAGCTTTATTTAGCTCAACAGCGAAACAAAAATTTTCAGAATTAAGCTTTGAATAACTAACAAACTTTTCAAGACCATATTTAATTTTGGAATCAATGACAAAATCTTTATATTTATTTGGAAAAACAGATGTTCTATCTGACCTTCTTAAAGAAGGCTGATCATTGTTATCAAAAACCAACTCTTCTGTCTGGTTTGGTAAGGGACTACTGACACCCTCAGAACTGTTCACACCAAGAGGTGTTGCAGCCATCTCACTTGCACTGGTAACCTCATTGGAACCAACAGAGTGCCCTAAATCACTATGTTCTTGGTCAATAGTTGGACTGCCAAAATGCAAGGAGTTGCTGCCATCATTCTCATGATGATCATTATGACTGTTGTTACCCAAAAGAGTAGCAGTCGGAGTATTATCATCATTGGGTGTGTCAGGGTTATCACATATAACTTCATCAAAGAAATTAACATGCTCTAAACCCTGACTGAGAAGGTCGAGTAGCGAAGATTGTTTTATCTTGAAAGAAACACATTTTCAAAAATTTAACATCCCTAGAAAAGATGAATTGTCGGTTTATAGCCCTTTTGAAAATTAGAATAGCCAACAAGAACATATTTTTCTGCTCTACTACTAAACTTATCATTGCTGGTAAGGATAGTAGCAAAACAAAGACAACCAAAAGTTCTTAAATGACTAAACTCAGGTTTTCTACCAAAAACAAGATTGTAAGAAGAGTTTCCACTCGGCCTTGAAGAAGGCAATCATTAATCAAGTAAGTGGCGGTTAGAATGCATTCGCACCACAAAAACAAAGGCAATCCCCACAAAACATAAGGGATCCGCAATTGAGATGCCTATGTTTCCTTTCAACAATCCCATTTTGTTAAGGAGTGTAAGCACAAGATGTTTGATGTATAATACCTTTTTCTTTACAAAAACTGGAAAATTGATTATTAACAAATTCAGTCCCATTATCACATCTAAATATCTTAACACTTTTATCAAATTGTGTTTTGATAAGATTATAGAAGACCAAAATACAATCAAACACATCATGTTTACTCTTAAGTAAGTACACCCACACAACCCTGGTGAAATCATCCACAACAGTTAAAAAATATCTGTAACCTTCTTTACTTTTGATTTTATAAGGACCTCAAAGATCCAAGTGAACAAGATCACCAAGTTTTTTAGTTTTATGATCACTTAATGGAAAAGGCTCTCTAGTTTGTTTAGCCTTTTGACAAATGTCACAAGGCTCAATTTCATTTTTATCTTGAAAATTGATTTCACCTTTAAGCACTGCTAACACTTGGTCAGAAGGATGACCAAGCCTGCAGTGCCATGTTTTCTTAGGTAAACCACAAACAGACTTAAAGTTCTTAGCACCTAGGTCAGTACCTTGATCTCCATCAAAGTAGTGTAAACCATCCACTTGTCTACCAATCCCTAGAACACTCATTCCCCTCAAATCCTGAGGTAACACATAACACTTAGCTTCATCAAAAGCAATAACAAATTTTCTATCTCTAGCCACTTTATAAACAGACATTAAACTGACACAATATTCAGGAACAACCAACACATCATACAGAGTCAAATGGTTAGTGAGTATCATGTTCCCAACTTTGGTAATTAAGGCTTCAGTACCATTGGGATGTGAAACCTTGATACCAAGTTTGGAAATGTCAATGACATTCACAAAGAATTTGTCGGTGTATGTTAAATGTTGGTTGGCTCGAATCAACAATAACACCAATACAACAAGTGCACCCTCATTTTACTATTATGATGTAAAAACTTATGAAAGTTTTGATTAAAGAATTTGCTTTTGTTAAAACAATACACGCCATATTGGCATGAACATATTTCCATTTCCAACATTATTAACGAAGTTTCTTTAATCAAGGAAAGAAGCTTTGAAATCATTCATCGAGAAAGTCGAAGTGGAACTAGATCCAACAAAGTTGTTATTGTTAACAAATCTTTTATTAAAGTTTTGAGCACCTTGATTATTACCAGTTCTTTTATTTTTACCAAAATCAGCATGGTAACCAATGAGCTTAAAGCATTTATCCACAGTATGACCATTAAAACCACAGTGCTCACAAAGTAAGACAGGACCACCAACAGTCCTTCTATTATCACTATTCCTAGGGCCATTAGTAGGTCTGAAAGAACCTCCAGAGGAAGCAGGCCTCTGAGAGTTCCCTCTTTTGGGCACACTGGAGTTAAACACAGATGACTGAGACATTTGGGAAGTCCCAGCACCTGAACCAGTGACCACAGACCTATGAGACTCCTCACTAGAAATAACAGCAAAAGCCCCTTTAACATCAGGTAGAGGATCGCTAGACAAAATGTTACTTCTAATTTGCATGTAAGAATCATCTAACCCCATTAAGAATTGCATAAGCTTCATTAACTGGTTATGTTTTTTAAAATCCTCAGCAGCATGACAAGTACATATAGGTAACTGTATTAGAGCATCAAATTGTTTCCACAAAGTACTCAGTCTATTAAAATACTCAACTATAGAACTACCATTTTGAGATAAAGAGTTAATTTTATGATGCATTAAAGGTAATCGAACCATCAACTCTATCAAATGTTTCTTTTAATTCACCACATATCGAAGCTCTTTTGAAAAATTTGCCGAAGAATAATTCTTCGATATAGAGTTCAAAATCCACCCTAAAACCACAACATTCACCCCGTCCATTGTCTACCTAGGACTTCATCAAGATGAGATCTTCCACAAGATCCATCTATAAATCCAATTTTATTCTTGCCTTCTAAAGCTAACAATATAGCACAAGACCACACATTATAATTCTCAGTCCCTTTTAGTTTAATAGACACAACAGTTAAGGTGGCAGAGTCATTAGGGTGTAAATGCAAATGATTACTAAGATCCAATTTACTAATCAAAGTAACAGACTCATCAGCCTCATATTCATCATCAGTATAACCATGAACAGACATAATGAAAACAAAACAGGTAAACACACAAGAAGGGACAAGAAGGTAGTTCCCAGGCTTCCATACCCCTCAAGGTGGTAGGTCAAGGGCTGAACACATAAGATTCAAGCAAACACAAAAACAGATAAAAAGTAACAGTACACCAACAACACACAAACAAACTAAACTCCAATAATTCCAACTCCTACTCCCCGTCAATCTAAACAAGAAATAAGAAGGAAAGTAAAGTAAAGAGTGCGAGAGGTGTTACAGTGCACGCAAAATCCAGAAAGCAGCAGAACAAGAACCCATTTTACGATTCTTGAGACAAGAATCACAACCCACACGATCTCAATCAACCCAGAATCAACAACCACCAAACCCTAAATTTCAAGATTTAGGGAAAGCACCAATAACCACCAAGATTCACCGGAAAAACCAGTAAACCAATCAAGAACACAACAACCAACCACCAATTGAAGCCAGAGATCAAAACCCCCAAAAAATCTAAAACCCTAATTTTTTGAAAAAATTAGGCGTTTTATTAGATCTTGTAGGATTAATCAATTAAAGTCAAAATAAACCAATTAATCAAGATTAATTGTGTTTTAATCAAATTAATTTGAAAAACCCCCAAAATTTTTGAAACCCTAAAAATTTAAGAAACCGATTTTAGAGCAAGATATAAGAAACATGTCTCGATACCATGTAAAATTTTATAACAAACCGAAAAGCGAAACTTGAATCTCAATTCAAGCCTCTCTTATTAATCAACCAATACCACAACTAGATAAGAAAGACACTGATCTCAATCAGTACAGCAATGAAACAAACCAAGAACCCACAACTTGCCACTGCTACTCAGGTACAAGTCTATTGACTGTCTTGCCAATAGTTTATACAATCTCTCAACCGCACAATGAAACAAGAACAAATTTAAGAGAACTTCTGGTTGAATACAAGAGAGAACAATTGTGTGTAACTGTGTGTTTGCGTATGTCAAGAATGAGAAACCCTAAGCAGATCTTCAGGTTAAATAACCTTGACTTAGCCTTGACTTTATCTTTCACTTGTTGTCAACTCCAGCCCTTATACTTCAAGACTTTAGCTAACTCTCACCAAAAGATAGAACCAAGCCTTAACTACAAAATACAACAATGGCAATATCAGTCCTTATACATAAGTTCCAGGTTGAGAGTTAAATACTTCAACAGCCTCCTTTACTTTTCTTTAAGTGAAAAATATAACATGACCAAAATAAAATCGTCGCCAAGGAGAGTTGAGCATGCGCAATGACGATGTCACGAGAGTACAAACCATAATAAATTATTGTTTAACAAAATACTCTTTCCTTAAAACAACCCAATTTTGGAGCTTGACAAATTTTATGTGTAATAACTCGAATCCATAATATGCATGGCTTTTAATTAACAAAACGTTTCAAGTTGGTTTTTATTTCTTTCTCCCCTAAACCCCAAACATTATAGAAGGCAACACGAATGCAAGACCGATACTACAAATACTGAAAGAACTGGTATCGTATGATTTAATCTGATTCGGCCGTTACGACCATCTAGCCAGAAACGGTCATATTCATAAAGCTAGGATCTGTTATTCATCTTATCGAGTATATGTCAGTCGACTAGCTAGCTTTAATTTATTCGAATCGATCGTCATATCTTCTTCATGTGAAGACCGATGCATGGATGGGCTTTAGCATAGTTCATTGCATTTATTTAATTTTGTTACATGTGTTGATGTGTATAAAGTTTTTAATAATTTGCTCATTAAATTATGGGCTTTGTCTATATGATTCTTTAGACATAAAATCTAAACCTTGCAAATTAAGTTATATATAAATGAGAAAGTTTCCTATTAAAAATCTTTGTAAATCACCTCTTATAAATACATTAACTTAACCTAATTTGCATCCATGGATAACCCTAATTCTACCGATGATCTTGTGAGCCATTTAGATACATGTAATTTTTTATTTTTATAGTTAGTTTTTGAAGCAAAGTTAGTTAAATATCATCAACTTTAATTGTTTATCTTCAATTTTCGCAGTTGAGGAACTGATGATTTCATCATCAAAAAACAGTCCCATGAAACCTTTGTCCATTGAAGATTCATTCAATCCTCATGGTCTTAAGGTTCTTGTTGTGGATAATGATCCCGACTCAGTCTTACATCTTACCGAGATGCTTACATCTTGCCATTATCAAGGTTACCAGCCCTCTGTTCGTTTAAGTACAACATGATTGAACATGTGATGGCCAGGTTATTATAGATATTAGTATGTGATGTTAAACAATGGAAAATTTAGTGGTTATATATATTTTTTTGGGTAAAAAAAGTTAAGAGCCGATATAAATCAATGATTGACAACATTAACAAAACCCTAGTTACCAATAATAACGATTTCTTGTTATTGTTATTGGTGTTTGCAGATTACAACATGTTCATTGCCAATACAAGCGTTGCGCTTGATCAAAGATGATAATAACAAGTTTGATATGGTGATAATGATGCACTTCATGCCGGATATTAACGGTGTTGAGTTTCTTGAGATCATTGTTCGTGAGACCGGATTACCCGTTGTTAGTAAGTGTTTTTTTCTTTTCTTTTTTACTTTTTTTTTTTCCTTTGTTTGTTTTGTGGATTATTCTTTGAAAATAATAAGATATCTTTGCTAATATTCTTAGAACTTAATATGAAAACAGATTTACATTAACGACATGCATATATTAATTGTTGATTTAGATTATCGTATTCATAAAAACAACCATTAATAAACATCAAGCTTTCCATAGTTTAATATCGGTTTCAAGTTAACGATTATTAGATATGTATAGGGTATGTTTAGCGGCGATCTTTTGGTATCGTTTTTGAAACAACGTTTACTAAGTATTTTGCATACAATAACGCTACTTCTTGTAGCATTTACAAGCGGTAAGCGTTTGCACTTAGTACTATGCTTTAATAAAACAAACAACTACTTCCTTACTATTGTTTCTTGACATCTGCGCTACCATTAGTTTTGCCAAACATGCCCTTAATTTTGAAACTCGAGTTTAACAACCTGAGTTTTATAACTACTGGTAAAAGAATGAACAAAATAATTTTCATCATATTTTACTATACTATATAGCCGTTAACACAATAGAAAGTATTTCGTAATTTTCATCCATAAGGGATTCATTTAATTAATGAAATTGATCATGCATACAATCTTTGGATTGTTAGTTGTATCAACAGATGGACGTACGATACAATTACGAGTGTATAATGAAGGATGCATGTATTTGCATAACTAAACCGGTGAAGATGAAGGTTATCCAGCTCCTATGGCGACATGTTGCTCACGTGGTGCTCAATCATAAACTGTTGAAACCAAGAGATAAGCCGGAAAATGAACCTAGTTCATGTACTTGATTGAAGATAAAGAGTTTAGTGGAAGCTCCGGCTCGATGATGACCAAACCATGGACCAAGCTAAAAACATCGAATGGTTTGGATGATGAGCTTCATAGTCAATTTGTCGATGTTGTGAAATATCTCGGACTCCAAAGTATGAACTATTTCAATCCATATTTTGACCCCTTTTCGAGGCAAACAATCTCCTAAATGGCTAAATGATTCTTATAATTTTTTGTTAGTTACTTTTGTAATATTTTTTTGTACTTATTAAAAATGAATTAGAAGGTGTTTGTAGATCCTCCCAAGTACGATTATTTTTACAACCAACTTAATTGGACATCGCTGAAACGTTTTATTGCAGACGCGGTCCCGAAAAAGGTGTTGGAGCTAATGAATGTTCCTGGTCTCGGAAGGTGAAACGTTGCAAGCCATCTTGAGTTCAAAACTCACTCCAAATTGCTACATGTGTATTTGTTGAACTTTAATAGAAGTTGAGAGTTAACAATTTGTATCTTAATGTTTCGTAAATACAGAAAGATCTCCAAATGCTATCAACAAATATTCCACAACTTTCTACAAAGCAAAGTTCTCTTTCAACTAATGCTTATAGTCCGTGTACAAATACAACAACTCGTTTATAAGCACTCAACCGATCATCAAGTGCAACAAGAGCAAGATTCTAGTATCCGGGTTCCAAGTGGTGCTAATAATCGGTGATGGAAAACAACGACTTGTTTATAAGAAATTCACCGATTTGCGATCAATTGCAACAAAATTTTACGGTGCAAGATTCTAGCACCCAAATTGGTTCAAGTGGCGCTTACCATCCAGTGATAGAAAATGACTGGTTTGTTGGAAGTCCACCGATCATCGATGGTGAATTGCAAATGCTACAACAGTTTGAACTCGACAACCCACTTTCCCCTTTCCATGACCCAGTTACTTCTTGTAATTAACCCGGTCATGTTTAGGTTAGGTTGTTTTATACAATGGATGTTTTTCTATCTTTGTTCTAGTTTATGAAGCTATTGATACAATTTGTTATGTGAGTAATGCAACTTTAGCTTATGGCTAGTTTAATTATCGTGTTTGGATGTTGACATGTTAGTTGCATAGCCGGGCCTAGGATTCATGGTATCGTTACTAATAGTAACTTACTATTGTCTCTAACTCTTGGACATGTGTGGAGTTAAGTGGTTTTATTGTTCTTCGCCTCGATTAAAGATGTTTACGTGAATGTTTTGTTTCGCTATGAATGTAACCGGAAGGTTGTGACGAGAAACTTGTAAATCGAATAAATAATAAAGAAACTCGATAATAAACTTATAGAAACATGTAATTTTATTGATTGAGTGATTGTTTACGAAACCTAACCTATTTATACATAAAGAATCGTTGCCACATGAAGAGGCATACAGACACTAAAAGTAAACGTTGTGTCTTTTCCTAATCGTTGTAACCTATCTAAACTAAATAACCGTTTATACACTAACAAACCAATCGACCCATATTGACCCACCCATAACCCAAGTGTTTACGGGCTTTACATAAAATATAATATACACTAACTATCCTTATCTTTGCTTCTATAACATTAATGGTCCAACATTCACCCCGAATGTTATAGGCGGCAAAGTCTTCAATTATTCAAAGTTCTTTTATAGCAATGGTTCATCATCTTCGTCTTGAATCGATTTGCTTCATCCTTTTATTTTCCATTTTGGACATTCATTGCTAAAATGCCCAAGTTCATTGCATTTGAAACACTTCATGTTGCTCTTGTCCAGTTGTGCTCGACCATTGCCTTGACTTCTCCGGGACCCCGACCTGCGTCCTTGGTCACGCCCAAAATCTTTAAACTTGCACAACCGCAATGCTCACATTTGTGTTCCTTGGTCTTCTCTTTTCATCTACTTTCTTTGAAAAGTAGGCTCTGGACCCATCTTCTTCTTTGAACGCTTTTTCATCCGTTCTTGAAGGCTTTTAATCTCCAAATGGCTTCTTGAAATGGCATCGTATTAAGATCTGCAAACCGCTCTATTCTTTGCAACAATCTGCATAAACTTCTCTGATACAGAACTTAAGAGTTTCCTAACCAGCCTTTTATCGTCCATCGTATGTCCCAAACTGCTTGCTTGTGTTGCAATCTCACTTATCTTCCCGGCATACACATCTAGCGACTCATTGTCTTTCATCTTTAATTGCTCAAACTCCGAATCTAGTGTTTGAACACGCGCCTCCTTAACTCTATGAACTCCAACATGTCGAATTTTCAATGCATCCCAAATCTCCTTTGCGAAGTATGATTTGCAATTTGAAAACCATATTTCACAATTGCATGGTACAACATTGCAATTGCCATGTTGTTTTCTTTTATCAACTTGATCCGTTGTTGGTTCAAGCGCTTCCCATATTCCATGGACATTAAATAATGCTTTAATCTTTACTGCCCAAATCGTGTAATTCGTTGAATTGAGAACCGGGTATTGGAACGCCATTGATGTTCCACTATCCTTCGTTGGTTCATTCATATCGCCTACAATTTTCTTTTTCTTCCTACCTTTTCCAATCTTGATTAAGTTTCCTTCTTTCACAAATACTAATCTGGTTTCTTTTATTTATGCCTCCAAACCCAATAATAAGAGTAAAAGAAACTGATTATATTTATAAAAGATTCTTAAAAAACAAGCCTGGTTTTCTTTGATTTATGGGTGTGTGATCAAACCCGCCTCGCTGTTGAAAGTCAAATCCGTCTAGCAAATAATTGTTACGTCCGCTTCACCACTATTGAAAATCAAACCCGCTTCTCCGCTGTTGATCTTGATCAATCCCGCTATTCTGCTGTTGATCATAAACTGCCCTATTTTTAGTGCCCTTCTGATATTCCTTTTTCTCCCCGAATCAAACACACACTCGATGCCAATTATTGTTCTTTCGCCTCGATTAAAGATGTTTACGTGAATGTTTTGTTTCACTATGAATGTAACCGTGAAGGTTGTGACTTGTAACCGAATAAATAATAAAGAAACTCTTATAATAAACTTATAATGAAATTGTAAACATGTAATTTTATTGATTGAGTGATTGTTTACGAACCTAACCTATTTATACATAAAGAATCGTTGCTACATGAAGAGGCATACACATACACTAAAAGTAAGCGTTGTGTCTTTTCCTAATTGTTGTAACCTATCTAAACTAAATAACCGTTTATACACTAACAAACCAATCGACCCATATTGACCCAGCCCATAACCCAAGTGTTTACAGGCTTTACATAAAACATAATATACACTAACTATCCTTATCTTTGCTTCTATAATATTAATGGTCCAACAGTTTTATCGTCTAACTCTGCTATATGTCATCATTAAAGCAAATCTGCTCCTAAATGTGAATGAACTTAATTTATATGTATGTTTACCGTCAAGGTTTGCAAATGGGTCCTCGTATTTTGCCAAGCCTGGTCGAATGCCGAAGGCTTGTTGGTGGTTATTAGGTCCCAGCGGTGAAGATAATCAATTCAAGAAAATGTGCAACTCTTCTGAGAAACAAACAAACCGTTAGTAGTAACGAGATACCACTTGGTGGTTACCGGATATCACTTGGAATCGTGTGATCACTTTCCAAAGTAAACTATTCGACCCTAATGCCCGAGTATCACGAATATCTACTTGGGATAAGACCAAATGCGGTAGAGAATTAGGCACAATTCTATAACCCTTTCGCTAGTAAGTGTTTACGTTTTACGTGTGTTCTTCATGCATGATCGGACCTCCTATATATAGGAGGTTACTCTTGAGCTATTCCAATGGAATTATGAGTATTAATCGGCTCATTAATAGCCTCATAATTATCACCATTATAGCTGCAGTGGTTACATGACCAATTAAGCGTGGTCATAAAGAAGTTGTAATCGCCATTTAGCGTTACTTTCCATAAGCAAGACTTTCCACTAGCGGTACTTTCACTTGTAGTGGAAATACTGACCTATCGATGGAAACACCGCTTATCGATACTTTCATAGCATCGGTATTTTCACTGTGCTATCGGTGGAAACATCGCCTATCGTGGAAGCACCGCCTATCGATGGAAACCACAAGATTTTCCATGGCGGTACTTTCACCCACAAGATACTTTCTGGCGGTACTTTCACCGGTACTACCAATACAAACCACTATATGAGTCGGGTGTTCATGGACCTTATGGGTGTACACTCGTACCTCCTAACCCATTACAAGGTGTGAACTAATCCCACAAGTGCACTAAATTTTCCAACAATCCTCCCAAATTTAGTTCACTTCCTTTGCATGAAAAATAAACATTAAGCAAAACATGTGCATAAACGAAAATGTCACGAGGATTGAATTTCCATCTTAGTAAATTACACGTTCAAATATTCGAGAATCGTGGTGTTCTAAGAATTGAACCCTTCAACCCATTTGAATACGAAGATAAAATACACACAAATTTTCAAACACTAATGACTCCCGACACTAAACAAGCCATGTGTCCATATCCAAATTCATAAATGTTGTAAAGCTAAAGTCCAAAGCTTCCCAAGCGGCAAAACTTCAACATTTACATAGGTGGTTCCTCTTTAGTCATGCTCCGCCAAGCACTTTTTCAAAGAAAATTAACCATTAAGAAGTAAAGACTTCATCCTCCTTTCAAAGAGTTTTGAGCACAACCTTGGGATGTAAATAAAACATGTGCTCCGATTAATCGAATGTTCGACTTTCCACATTGAACTCGGCTCCTAAGTTTCCTCGGGAGGAGTTGGGTGTCCTAGCATTCGATGACTAAGTTGGACTTAAACCCATCCCTTTAGCGACTTTATAACCAAGTCTCAGCCGACCCTTCGTCAGTGATCGCCTAAGTTACATTGAGATCTCACAAACTCTATAGATACCACCCCATTCATGATAAGCTCACGAATCATGCTATGCACGACACCTAAGTGTCTAGACTTACCATTGTACATCGGCTATAAGCCTTAGCCAATGTAGTCGCACTATCACAATCGGATAGAAATAGGTGCTATAGGTTTAGGCCAAATGGAATCTCAAGAAGCAAGTTTTTCAACCGTTCGACTTCTTTACCAGAAATTTGCTAGAGCCACAAATTGATTCCATTGTTGAACTGGTGATGCTAGTTTGCTTCTTGGATGCCCAAGAAATTGCACCGCCAAGTAGGAATACCCACCCTGGTAGAAGAATTGTCTTGATGTTCTTGATCCAACTTGCATCGGTGTAACCTTCCAACACGATGGGTAACCGGTATATGAGAGACTATAATCCATGGTTCTCTTCAAATACTTGATACCCTTTGAACCGCTTGCGTTGATGAGCACTAGGATTACTAGTATACCTCAATTTTCCCACTACAAAACCAATATCGGTCTTGTACAAGTCATGGCATACATGAGGCACCAATTACCTAGAATACTCAGTTGAGATACGACCTTGCCATGATTAGGCATTAGCTTCTCACAGTATCCATAGGTGTACTCACTGGAGTACAATCAAAGTAATTGAATTTCCTCGATTACCTTCTCAATATAATGAGACCGAGAGATAGAAATTCTATTACTTTCATGTTTAATCCTTATACCAAGGATAACATCGACCTCCCCATGTCTTTCATGGAGAACCTTGATGACAAAAATTCCTTTGTCAGTCAACTTTGATTTTGGTCGGTGCCAAAGATCAACATGTCATCAACATATAGACAAATGATGACTCATTTACCGATTCATCAAATTTGCTATATACACATTTGTCGACTTGGTTAAGAACATAACCACTAGACAAAACCACTTCATCAAACTTTTGATGCCATTGCTTAGGTGCTGTTTAAGTCCATAAAGAGACTTAATCGGTTTACCTTGTTTTCATTGCACGGCATGATGAAGCCACGAGGTTGGTTCATATAAACCTCCTCTTCCAATTCACCATTCAAGAAAGTTTGTTTTCACATCCATCGATGAATAACAGATTGTGAATAGATGCCATAGCAATCGGCGGTCTTATGGTATCGACACGAGCCACGAGGCATAAGTATCAAAATAGTCTATTCGACTTTTGTTTAAAGCCACGAATGACTAGTCTAGCCTTGAACTTTTCAATAGTTCCATCTACCTTCATTTTCCTTTTGAAAATTCATTTGCAACCCGTAGGTTTGCAACCGGAGGTAGATCAACCAACACCCAAGTGTTGTTGCCCATGATGGAATCCATCTCATCATTTATTGCTTCTTTCCGAGCAATGTCACGGGACTTCATTGCTTCTTCAAATGTTTTGGGGTCATCCTCAACAATGAAGCAATAGGAGTATTGGTCCGAGACCTCATCCCTAGTACCTTCAACTAAGTATAGTTGAAACTCGGTCCAAATGACTTTGGAGTCGACCCTTTGCTCTTCCCGAGCACGAGTTCAAAGTTCTTTGAACCACAACCTCATTAGGGACCATCGATGGTTCATCATCGGGGACCTCGATACACCAGGTGTCATGAGTTCCATTAGGAATCCTCGACTTGGTCTAGGGACTGATGATAATCTATTCTCATCAAAATCGCATCCCTTGATTCAATTATTGTGTTAATCGAAACATGTTCATTAGGTTCAATAACATAGAACCTAAAAGCCTTGGAATGCTCAAGATATCCAACAAAGATGCGATCAATGCCTCTTTCACCCAAAGTCTTTGCTTTGGATCGAAGTCTTACAACCCTACAACCCCAAACCTTGAGATAATTCAGGTTGGTTTCCTTTTAGTCGAGTTCATAAGGGTAACCTTGTTCCTTTTATTTGGAACCCTATTTAATAAATAGCAAGTCGTTAACATAGCTTCACCCGTAACCCTTGACTCGATCCTGAATAGGACAACATGGAATTAACCATCTCCTTGACACCTGTTTTCCTTTCGAAATACCATTTCTTTGAGGAGTATAGGGAGCGATAGTTTCATGGATAATACCAACAGATGAAAGTCCGAGTATCCATGTACTCACCTCCCTATCGGTCCTTAATCTTTTGATCAAAGACCCAGTTGTAATTCAACTTCGGTTTAAACACTTTGAATTTATCTAATGCTTCATCCTTGGTATGTAATAGATAGACATAACAAAATCTAGAAGCATCATCAATAAATGTCACAAAGTACTTCTTATTCCCCAAAGAAGGAGTGGCATGCAAATCACATGTGTCATTGTGAATAAGCTCAAGATCTTAGTCTCACGACTAACACCACGAAAGGGTTTCTTGGTTATCTTGGTCAACATGCAAGTTTTACACTTTTGAGTGTCCATGTCAAAGCGAGGATTAAACCATCCCTAGACATATCTTGCATTCTTTTATAGTGAACATGACCAAGTCTAGCATGCCAAAGGTTAGAATCGGTCGATCATATGTGGTGCACAAAAGTTGAAATAACATCGTCGGTGGTAATATTAAGCTGAACATTTGATTACATAAATAACCAAAACCAATAAAAACACCACATTTAGAAAGAACAAATTTATCGATTCAATAACTTGTTTATATCCATGATTATTCAAAACACTACTTGAAACCAAGTTTTTCCTTATATCGAGAACATGAATAACATTAAACAAAGTTACAATCTTTCTGAACTAAACCTAAGATCTACACAACAACGACCATGCACCAATCGTTGACTCATTTCCCGTGTGAAGAATAGAACCATCATTCGGTGACTCATAAGTCTTGAACCGACTTCTATCTTTACACATATGAACTGTTGCACGAGTCAACCCACCACGCAACATCATCATCCACGCACATAAAAGATTGAGATATATGTAACATAATAAATCGAAAAGACTTATTAAACATATTCGACCTTTCGGTGAGTTGGTGAACCACCACTCCACGAACCATTAGTGCACGATCCATTGGCTTTACCACCAACTTTAACACCCTTGCGGTCCCTTTTAATGTAACCGGTCTTGCCACATTTCCAACAAGTAGGTGTTGCCTTCTTGTTAGGATCTGCTCTTGTGTTGTCATGATATTTCGTTTGCCTTTGTTGTCATTGTACCGTAGAGTTGTTATGCTCTACCATATTGACAACAGATGGTCCAAGACATTGCTACTCTTTGGCTTGTCATTATCCCGCACCTTGAGAGATTCCTCGATGTGCGGATGATACCAACTCAACAAGAGTTAACTCCTCCTTCATATGTTTCAAGGTATGCTTGAAATCTTTCCATGAAGAAGTTTATCAATAACACAAGAGACTTGAATAGCCTCATCCATGTGCATATTGTGTTGTGTAAACCTTCCAAGTATTCCAAGAAGTTCATTGTATTGTTCCATGGCGGTCTTGAATCGGTCATTTTGTAATTTGTGAAATTACTAACAAGGAACTTCTTACTTGATGCATCCTCGACCATATATTTGGCATCCAAGGAATCCAGAGTTCTTTGGAAGATTCAAAGTTCGATAAATATCAAACAAAGAATCGACATACCATTGAATAAGACCTCTGCATGTGTAGTCATCATTCTCCCACTTGCTCCTCCTCGATTTGATCCACGGTAGCATCATCACCATCGCCGAGGTGGAGTAGTCAACACATAGACCACGCTCGTGCTTGCGACCAGAAGTGCATCTTCTTACGCCACCTCCTAAAGTCCACCCTTCAAACTTGTCCGACTTAGCAAAGTTTGAAGCCATGTGTTTCATTGCGGCGATTGCCATTGATTATCACAAAATAGTTTACTTTGATTGTTGGTGGTTATTAGTCCCAAGCGGTGAAGATAATCAATTCGGTAATGTGCAACTCTTGACGAGAACAAACAAGCTGTTAGTAGTAACAGATACCACTTGGTGGTTCTGGATATCACTTGGAATCATGTGATCACTTTCCAAAGTAAACTATTCGACCCTAATGCACGGGTATCACGAATATCTACTTGGGATAAGACCAAATGCGATTAGAGAATTAGGCACAATTCTATAACCCTTTCGCTAGTAAGTGTTTACGTTTTACGTGTTCTTCATGCATGATCGGACCTCCTATATAGGAGGTTACTCTTGAGCTATTCAATGGAATTATGAGTGTCGGCCCATTAATAGCCTCATAATTATCACCATTATAAACATTAGTGGTTACATGACCAATTAAGCGTGGTCATAAAGAAGTTGTAGCGCCATTTAGCGGTACTTTCCATAAGCGATACTTTCCACTAGCGATACTTTCACTTGTAGTGGAAATCTGACCTATCGATGGAAACATCGCTTATCGATCTTCATAGCATCGGTACTTTCACGGTGCTATCGGTGGAAACACGCCTATCGATGGAAGCTGCTTGCTATCGATGGAAACCACAGCGGTACTTTCACCGGTACTACCAATACAAACCACTATATGAGTTAGGGTGTTCATGGACCTTATGGTGTACACTCAAGTACCTCTAACCCATTACAAGGTGTGAACTAATCCCACAAGTGCACTAAATTTTCCAACAAGGCTCGATGCGGCTTGGTTGTCACACCATGGATTCAAAACAGCGTGGTCCCAGTAAAAATATGGAGGTTTACCGGCTATCTGAAATTGAGCGTGTTGACAACTATAGTCTGGCTGGCTATGTTGTGAAATTCAATTTCGGTTGAAGCTTTTAAGCATATAGCTCGATCGTGTAATAAGGGTTTTGGTTCATGCCTATTCTTAAAAGCAGCGTGATCGACCACGAAAAGATCTTAATGCAACTGTTTAACTTTTTAAAATACTAATTGAAACTTGGTGGCGTGACTAAATGACTATACAACTCAATGAAACAACGTGAAATGTTGCTACGCATGGTTTCAATATTTGGTGCGAAACAATCAACATATAACGATTGTCATAGCAAATTGTGTTTGTGAATACCGTCATGGCAATATAGATCTAAGA
Organism: Chrysanthemum lavandulifolium; assembly: GCA_022545495.1. Lineage (NCBI taxonomy): Eukaryota > Viridiplantae > Streptophyta > Magnoliopsida > Asterales > Asteraceae > Chrysanthemum > Chrysanthemum lavandulifolium. The sequence continues at coordinate 286,189,263 of CM040238.1, read as the reverse complement.
TTTTGAGCAATGAGCTATAGTGTATTATGAAAGTGTTTTATATCTATCGTATCGCATATTTTGAATAGTTGTGTTCTTTTGGTTCCATTTCTCTTAAATTCTTGTCAAAAAAAGTTGAGAGGTAGAAGATGACCGCATTATACTCCGTATATGCTAAGAAATGATGCAAGTATTTGAAAAGCGAGTAAAATATCACATGGAATCAACCTATTCTAACGGGTTTGTTTTCGAACTTCAAATGATATACATTAAAGCAACTAGAAAATAACCGATTTAAAACTTCAATTGTGCCATTTACTATTTTAT